>JAJPUD010007498.1:83642-106422 GCA_023553655.1 Myrmecobius fasciatus | reverse complement strand
GGATGAAATTATCGATTGTGTCTACAATTTGCTCTTTCACCCATTCATTCTTTAGGATTAGAATATTTAATTTCCAATTAACTTTTGTTCTATTTTCTCCTGGCCTTATATTACACGTGAGTTTTATTGCATCATGATCTGAAAAAGATATATTTACTATTTCTGCTTTTCTGCATTTGATTTTGAGGCTTTTATGCCCTAACACATGATCAATTTTCGTATAAGTTCCATGAACCCCTGAGAAAAAAGTATACTCCCTTCTGTCACCATTCAATTTCCTCCAGAGATCTGTCATACCTAACTTTTCTGACATTTTGTTCATCTCCCTAACTTCTTTCTTATTTATTTTGTGGTTTGATTTATCTAAATTCTGAGAGAGCAAGGTTGAGATCCCCCCCTAGTATAGTATTACTGTCTATTTCTCCTTGCATCTCTGTTAGTTTCTCCTCTAGGTATTTGGATGCTATACCACTTGGTGCATATATGTTTAGTATTGATTCCGCTTCCTTGTATATGGTACCCTTTAGTAAAATATAGTTTCCTTCCTTATCTCTTTTAATTAGATCTATTTTTGCTTTTACTTGATCTGAGATAAGGATTGCTACCCCTGCTTTTTTTTTGTTCACTTGAAGCATAAAAGATTCTGCTCCAGCCCTTTACCTTCACTCTGTATGGATCTCTATGTTTTAGATGTGCTTCTTGTAAACAACATATTGTAGGATTCTGGCTTTTAATCCAGTCCGCTATCCATTTCCGTTTTATGGGAGAGTTCATCCCATTCACATTCACAGTTAAAATGACTATATCTATATTTCCTGCCATCTTATTTACCCAAAGTTATATTTTTCTCTTCCCTTTCCCCTTACTCCCTTCCCCTCTCCCCAGTATTTTGCTTTTGATGACCACCTCCCTCTAACAGTCCTCACCCCTTTAAACCCTCCCTCTTTTTTACACCTTTCCCCTAATCCTTCTATTAATTTATCCCTTTCTTTTCCTCCTTTCCCTCCTACTTCCCTATACAGAGGGCCAGGTTTTTCCCTGAAATCAAATGTGTCTGATATACTCTTTTAGAGCCCAATCTAATGAGAGTAAGAATACTCATCACCGTCCCTTCTTTCCCTCAACTATATTAGATTTTTTATGTCTCTTCATGAGACTTTGCCTTATTTTACCTCCTTTTTATTTTTACTTTATTTTACTTCCATCCCCCCCTTTTTTACAGTATAATGTACCTTCCACCTCTAATTTCTTTCCAATTATTATCAAAATAAAATCAAATTATACCCCCATTCTTTAAGGATACCCCTAGTAGAGATATAGTTCTTGAGAGTTCTTTCCTTTTTACCTTTTTACGCTTCTCTAGAGTTCTGTGTTTGGAGGTCAAATTTTGTGTTCAGATATGGTCTTTTCATTAGAAATAGATGAAATTCTCCTGTATCATTGAATGACCATCTTCTTCCTTGGAAGATGATGCTCATTCTAGCTGGATAGCTTATTCTTGGCTGTAATCCAAGTTCTTTTGCCTTTCAGAATATCTGATTCCAGCCCCTTCAATCCTTCAATGTGGAAGCTGACAGATCCTGTGTAATTCTAATGACAGTTCCTCAGTATTTGAACTGTTTTTTTTTCTAGCAGCTTGTAATATCTTTTTCCTGGGTGCGATAGTCCTGAAATTTGGCCACAGTATTCCTTGGGGTTTTAATTTTGGGGTCTCTTTCAGGAGATGATCGGTGAATTCTTTCAATATCAATTTTGCCTTCTGATTCTAAAGTATCAGGGAAGTTCTCTGTCATGATTTCCTGGAAGATAGCATCAAGGTTCTTTTTTGCATCGTGACTTTCAGGGAGTCCAATAATCCTTAGATTGTCTCTCCTGGATCTGTTTTCTAAGTCAGTTGCTTTTCCTAGGAGATATTTCATATTTTCTTCTATTTTTTCATTTTTTTTGTTTTTGTTTGACTGATTCTTGAAGTCTTATTGAGTCATTCATTTCAATTTGTTCAATTTTAATTTTTAAGTTATTATTTCCTTCAGTTATCAATTTAGGTCCTTTTGTAACTGGCCAATTAAATTTTTTGGTTCATTGCATTCTTTTTCCATTTTGCCAATTTTATTTTTCAGTGAATTGTTGTCTTTTTCCAATTCACTAATTTTGTTTTTCAGTGAATTGTTGTCTTTTACCAATTCACTATTTTTATTTTCTTGTGATTTGGTGACTTTTTCCAATTCACAAATTTTGTTTTTCAGTGAATTCTTGTCTTTTTCCAATTCACTAATTTTGTTTTTCAGTGAATTGCTGTCTTTTTCCAATTCACCAGATTTATTTTCCATTTTTTCACATCTCTGTTGCAGGGCGATATTTCCTTCTTGCACTGATCTCAGTTTATTTCCCCAATCTTCTTTTAGCTGTCTTTTCAGATTCTTTATGCAATCTTCCAGGTAAGCCTTCTGAACCCAAGACCAGCTTAAGTCCACCTTTTTGGCTTTATCTGGGATTGTTTTCAGAATCTCAGGATCTGGGGACTTCTCTAGTTTCTCTCCATAAAAGCTGTCTATGGTGAGAGTTCTCTTCTTCTTGCTCATGCTTTTGAGTTGAAATATCAGTCACCAGCAGGGAATTCTGCAGCAGCAGCAGTAGCAGCAGCAGCAGCAGCAGCAACACCAGCAGTGATTTCAATTTGCCCTGGTGCAATTTGCTGAGTTGACTTCCCCTCTGGGGCTGCTCTGGCTAGATCCACACTAGGACCACACTTTCAGCTGCTCTCAATCCACCCTTTATCAAATGTAGACCTGCCAAAGCACCTGCCCGCAAGCAGAGCAAAGTGGCCCAAGTGTCTCCAAGGAAATTCCTGGCAGCCTGGTCCTTCCCAGCCCTGTACTTGCATCCCAGCTGCTCACTGGCCTCTGAGTGCTGGGAGCTGCTCGATCCACTGCCCGTCTAAAACTGACCTCAGAAGTTCTTTCAAAGTAGATATTTGATAGAAGTGGAACGTAGTCCAAGTGTTTGGTGGCGCCCTCACTCCAGAATCAGTTCGAAGGCTCAGTTTGTCTGGGTCTGAGGGAAGGTCTCAGGAGCTCACAGAGGACACTGTCTGCAGTTTGCCATCTTGGCTCCGCCCCCCCCAACATGATGTAATAAATTTCCAAATAGCCCTTGTTATAAAGGTAATCACTATTCTAATAAAAGGCAAAAGTATATGACATTGTTTTCTTATTTCCTGTTATCTCTAGTGCTGGATTTACCATTGGGAAAACTTGGATTTAAATCTCCCTTAATTTGTTACAATAGAAGTCACTTCATTTCTCAGAGTCCCAGTTACTGGTATTTGAAATGGGAAAATTATATCTTTGGAACATATTTCAAGTATCATTATTCTAATGATCAGATGAAATACCATTTGTGAAATATTTACAAACATCAGGGGACTACATATTATAGGTTCACATATGGGGTAAATCAACAACCATAATGTTAAACAACAATAGAAAAATTTTGTGCATGAGGAGGCAAATTAAATAGGTCAATTGACATCAGGTGGAAAAGAGAGGTACTTGATTAAGGAGCAACAAAATTATTGGCCAAGTTAACTATGGAATATGTTTCAAGAATGAGTAATTAAATTTGATAAGAGTTGAATATATGGAAATAGGGGAATAGATTATATATGGAAATATATTATTTTTGTTCTTTTTTATTTGCTTGTTTTTTGGGGGTTTTTTTTTTGCAAATAGGAATCATTGAAGAATTTTGCACTTACAAAACTATCAGTGATTTATAAAATATATTGGGCATAGGAAAGACACTGCATTTGGGAAGAGGAATCAAAAAGTTAATACAATATTCTAAGTGAAAAGAAAAAGAGAGAAAAAAAAATAAAAGTTTTGTAAATGGGAAGGATGATGGCCTTTTAGTTTTGATATTCTCCTTCTCTCCTTTGCCATTAAATTATCTTATGAAATAACTTTGAGGTAACATGCTGACTTATAAATGATGTGTCTTCTTTCTATATCTCATGAATTAAATCCTATTTATTTGCAAACCCATTGTTGTAGACCCAGGGTGCTTTCCTGCACCCTGCTATTGTTCACATCATTACCTTTTCACCAAAAAATAAAATAGAGTGCGATGTCCATGTAGTTGAAAGGTAGAAAGACAACATAATATATGCCTTTCACTAGTTAAAAAGATAAGAAAGAATGGAAGAAATGGAATTTGGTAACAATAAAAGAAATGTCAACAGAAGTGTGTTTCCCACATAGTGCATAAAAAGGGCAATAATGACTTACTCTGGTAAGATAGAAAAATTGTTGGATAAGCAGGAAAAGGGATAACTAAAAAGGGTCAAAATAATGTGGAAAAAGGAGTTGTGTAGCACCTGACATTAACTGAAAACTTTTCTAGCACCTAATGCAATTGTGTAAAGATAGTCAATATTTCTTCAGGAGGGAATGAAAGAGGTGTAGACCTGTAGTTTCATTATTGCAAATCTTTCAAATAGCATTATATTGTGTGTATGTATAATATACACACACACATACATATATATATGTATATATGTACATATATACATACATATATATATATATATATATATATATATATATATGCATACACACATAAACATTCCCTCCATTACAATAAATTGGTGCATACTCTGCAATTGTGTTCCAGACAATAGTTTAGGGACAATTATATGACTAGCATATGATCACACAGCTAATATACATTCTCCAAATTCAACTCTCAAGTCACTATATTATGATGTTTTTCAGGTACTTAACACATGCTTGGATGATGTTAAATTGTTCAGATTTCCATAGTTCTAGCCTCTGCAATTTTCTTGCACACCATAGCTTTGAGAAACAAACACTCCTCTAGTGCAATTCCAGACCCATTATTGTAATTATAGCCACTACTTATACATAATGGCTTCACTAATTGCTCAGTTGCCTGTCCATTCCCACTATTTGATTACAGGTCATGGTATATGACTTATTTTTACTATGTAACTCTGAGCCTAGAATATGTTATGCACACAGAGAATGCAGAGGACATAGCAAGTATTTGTGTTTCACTGTCTGGAGTGTAACAAGCAAAATGCTTTAGTGTTTTTACCTTAAATGCAAAATGGAGAAAATATTTACTATATGTCACCAGTGCTAGGCACTGGATATACAATGACAAACAATAAAAGAATTTCTGATCTCAAGGAAGTTATTTTTAACTAAGGAAATGCAGCAGGATAAGAAATACAGACATATTAAATGTGTGCAGAATAATGATAAATGATTTTGAAACAAGGTTAAAAACTATAGTAGCAGAAAATTCAAAATATACGACACGAACATTGTTTAAAAGTAAACTACAAAATCTAAGAGATGAGAATGAGAAAAAAGAGATGATGAGCAGGAGGCACAATTCACAAATAAGGAGAAAAACAATGAAATTTATTAAGTACTTAACTGAGCTAGTCACTAAGTTTACAAGATACATATACCAGCAAGATAGTCCCAGTCTTTAAGTAATTTGCATGCTAATGGATGAAGACAATACCTAAGGGGGAATTGGAAGTGAGGAGGACTAGGCAGCAAGTCAGGAGAAAAAGGAATCCAGAAAAAGAATTCAGGGATGAGTCATAATTTGATTTGTTTAGGGGAAAGAAGGATATTTAATGCATTCTAACTTACCCTTCAATGCAGATTTCAAGATTCCTTCATAATGTGGGCTATAAATAGCTATAGACCCACATCATACTTTCTCTCTCAGTTTCTTACTTTCTCTTCCTCACTGATTCTTTTTCCAAGATGAAATTTATTTGGAGTCAAAAGAGCATAGAGACTTAAGGCTGAAAAGAAACATTGCAAAAATTAGTAGCTCTTTATGTTTGGGTTAAGAGATAAAACAAAACAAAACAAAACCCCATTGGACTTGGAGTCATAGTACTGAGGTAAATTTCTGTCTCTGGTCTCTTCCTATTTGAATGACTGCTCAAATCAAACAGACTCTCTGGTGTTCATTTTCTTCATATATATATTCAATAATTTGAAAAAAGAAAGAAAGAACAAAAGAAAGGAAGGAAGAAAGAGACCCAGGGAGGGTGGGAGAGAGGGAGGTGGAAGAGAGGGAAGACAAAAGGAAAAAAGCAAGGGAGGAAGAGAGGAAGGAAGGAAAAATGGGAGGAAGGAAAGAAGGAAAGAAAGAAGGAAAGAAAGGAAGAAGGGAAAAAGAAAGAATGAAACAAATATAGAAAAAAAACAGAATTAAGTTGTAATTGAGAAGGATGAAATTGAAGAGTACTATCAGTCCCTAATGAAAATTCACAGCAGATATATATGGTCTCAAGTTATCAATAACACTCACTTATTCAGACTGAAGACATTTTCAAGAAAAAAAAAATTGTTCTGTTCACAACTTCCATTCCCTAGTTTTGTCCATTAATATAATATCAAATGTTTTATATTTATTCCTTTCTTCAACATTTCTAACAATTTTAAGCTTTGCCTCAAATGTAAAGAAATTGAGGGGGGCAGCTAGGTGGCACAGTGGATAGAGCACCAGCCCTGAAGTCAGGAGGACCTGAGTTCAAATCTGGTTTCAGATGCTTAACACTTCCTAGCTGTGTGACCCTAGGCAAGTCACTTAATCCCAATTGCCTTAACTAGTTCAAATTCCATAAAGCAGAAAAAGGAAGATTCCATTTGTAAGGAAAGCTCTTTATATCACTGATAAACAATAAATAAATTTAAAAAAGCAAAAAAAACAGATTTTTTTTTAATTTTTAGAAATAAAAATGTGCAGGGGTTGGCCTAGATAATTTCTGAGGTCTTCTTTACTTGCAGCTATGATCCTATGATTAAATATATTCCATATGTAAATTCCCTGCAATTCCTTATATGTGAATAAATTAATCACAGGATTTTAGTTAAAGGTGAATTTTATTTTCTTAAACATCTTTGAATCTAGACTTTTAATCTGTTTTCATAGTAGATTTAACTATCCTTATGATAATTGACAATCCAGGGCAACTGGTATAAAGAAAATTTTCTCTGTAAATTCAATATTGGGATTAGCTTGGAAAATAGATTACATTTCAAATCAATACATACTACTTTGTGAGGACCATTTATGAGGGAGGAAGGGTAGACATAAAATCTAAATTCTATCATACAATCCTGATCCTCTGTGAAGATAGTGATTAGGGGCAGAACTAAGACCACTAGGAAATAATAACTAACTAGCCCTTTCAGATGAGAGCCAGGGCTCTTTTACTCTCCCACTCTAGTCAGATAAATGTGGGAGAACTCTCTTTCCCCAGCCTCACCTAGTTCCCACAAAGCTCTAGATACCCTTTGTCATCTATAGTCTGACACTCTATCATCTCTTAACTATTACTTCCCAAATTTAACCTCTTCAGAAGGATTCTACAGCCCCATTGATTCTGATCCTTGATCCTACTCTCCTTATGGTTAGGGACAATCTCTCTGCCATTTCTTCCTTACATGTGATTTAGGTTCTCAAATACTTTGATTATTCCCCTCCCTAATCTGTACTTGTACACTCTTCCCTTCCATAAAACTAAAAATGCACACACACACACACACACACACACACACATACACATATATGTATATATGTGTATATATGTATATGTATATATGTAATATACATGCTTATTTTAATATTAATGATTATTATATTAATATTAATATAATAATCATTAATATTAATGTTATTTAATATTAATATTAAATAAGTTAATATTTAATATTTAACAGAATTCCTGACACATAAGTATTTAATAATTGCTTATTCATTATTCACTTTAAACTCAGGATAGTGAAATTTAGAGGATATTGATAACACTAACTTTGAGTCAGTCAGTCATTTAAATATTTATTGAGCTCTTATTACTTATTAGTCACTATGCTAAAAACTGAAAATAGAATAACTAGGACAAAGATTTTGCCCTTAAGGAACTTACATTCTAATGGGTTAGGGGGAGGTTAGAAAGGTGAGAAAGTAGGGAGGGAGGGCTTAATGTGTACTCTCCAGAGAAAGTCTGGGTTGTAACCTAGAGAGTCATGAACACCAGATTAAGTAGGGTATTCTACTTAAATGGAAGTCTTTCAATCAGACTGAGAGGTAATAAGGCAAAGGATATTTTCAATGTATTAATTCTAGGGCTGAAATGAACTTCTAGAAAAAGAGGCATCAGAAGCATTACAGTGGCAGTTCAAAGTGCTGTCATCTGTGTCTGGACTCAAATGATTCTCTTTTGCCCTAGAAGATAATAAATATAACTGAAATGTAGCTTCATTTCCCTACCCCTATATCATATTTCCCCTTATTACTTTTCCTTTTTCCCTTCCTATTGCCTTACTGCATTTACAAATTTCCCCCATAGGTACAGTTCTGTTGTACTATCTAAGTGCCATTTAAAAAAAAAAAAGTCTGACACTAATTATAATTTTTTTTTAAATTTGAATTATTGGTTCTTTCTCTCTTTTTCCTTTTTTTGCTTAGAAAACTATATCAATTTTTTTATTTGGGTACATGGTGACTTTCGATCTAAGATGTATTTAGCATGCACATTTGGGTTCATACTACATTTAGATCCAGCTTGGCTTCTGATCCAAATAGTGAAGTTTTCCTACTGATTACAGAAAGGCTAAAATTTCTCTCTGTCATCTCCACTATTTGTTTCAGGCACCTATGGCTTATTACACTAAGGTAGAGAACTAGGTAGATTTTCTACAGCTCAAGTTTTCAGGGGAATGTTAATTGACAATTAGGAAATGATTCAAATACAAGGAACACTGCCAAACAGAACTGGCTAACATGAACACAAGGAATTTCTTAACCTCTTCTAAATAACTGTCAATCAAAACATTAAATGTTGGATGTGAAAAAGGAAGAAATAAAATTATAAAAGGAAAATGATAATAAGAACACTCTCAAAGCAAAAAAAAAAATTAAGTTGGATTTGCTTTTTTTATTAAATTATTCAATTTCCTCTTTATCAGTTCCTTCTTCATTTCTAAATTTTGCTAAAATTATTTTAAGACTTATAGCTTCAACTTATTAGTTTATTAGAATTTTTCTAGTAGTTTCTTTTACTCACAATTAGAAAATTATTGTCATGAGATATTCAGTAACTTCTGATTTGTCTTACATCCTTAGAAAATAAAGTTTTTCACATAAGTGATTTTTCCAAACAACCAAAATGAAAGACTGAGACTATGTTTGAACTATTTTTAATTAAATATTTTTAAACATGGAATTGAAGTTATCTTAGATATTAACTAGTTCAATCCCTTTATTTTATTTTATTTATTTTTTTATTTGCAAAGCATATATATGGATAATTCTTCAACATTAACACTTACAAAGCTTTCTGTTACAAAATATTCCCCCCTACTCTCTATCCCTCCCCTAGATGGCAGGATATCCATTACATGTTAATTATGTTAAAATATTTGACAAATTGAATATATGTATACATATTTCCACACATTGTTGTGCAAGAAAAATAGTATCTACAAGAAAGAAAAATTAGATAAAGGAAACACAATGCAAGCAAACATCAAATGAGAGCATGAAAATGTTATGTTGTGGTCCACGCTGAGATCCCACAGGACTCTCCCTGTATGTATATGGCTTTCTTCATCACTAAACAATTGGAACTGGTTTAAAACATCTCATTGTTGAAGAGAGCCATGTCCATCAGAATTGATCATCATATAGTATTGTTGTTGCCATGTATAATAATCTCCTGGTTATGCTCATTTCACTCAGCATCAGTTCATGTAAGTCTCTAAAGGCCTCTCTGAAATTGTCCTGCTGGTCGTTTCTTCCAGAACAATAATATTCCATAATATTCATTCAATCCCTTTATTTTAATGATACCAAAACTGAGCCTGGAGAATATTTCAATAGCTTTCTCTTTGGTCTACTTGGCTCTATCCAACCCCTCCCTATTCTAAACATGCTAAACTACATTGTGAAATTGTTCTTCCTAAAGGGCAACTCTGATTATATCATTCTCTATTCATTAATCTCCAGTGACTACCTGTTATATCCAGAATTAAATACAGAACCTTCCAGCTTTCAAAGCCCTTCAAACCTGATTCCATCCTATTTTTTTTTCAGTCTAATTCTACTTTACTGCCTACCAGATATTTTGAGATCCAATGACAACCGCTTTCTTGCCCTCAATTTAATGGAGCACTCCACATCCCAACTCAAAGAGATTTCATTGGCTATCTCTAATGATGGAATATCCAGCTTTTTATTATGATCTCTGGGTTTCCCAAGCTTCCTCCAAATCTTAGCTAAAGATTCACCTACAGGAAGCATTCTCAATCTTCAATAAATTTATTTCCTTCTACATAAGACTATTTAGAGCAAGACTTCTTAAAACTTTTACCATTCACAAACTTCTTTTGCCTGAGAAATGACCCAGGGAAAATTTTTTTACATTCAAGGGTTCTGATAAAGACCTTATTTCTAAAATATATCGAGAATTGACTAAATTTTTTGTGATAAATATATATTTTTTATTTATTTTATTTTTATTATTTTTATTTTATTTGCAAAACATACGTATGGGTAATTTTTCAACATTAACCCTTACATAGCTTTCTGTTACAGATTTTTCCCCACAACTCCCAAATTGACTAAAATTTGTAAGAATTCAAGACATTACCCAATTGATAAATGATCAAAGGATATGAACAGACAATTTTCTGATGAAGAAATTAAAGCCATTTCTAGTCAGATGAAAAGGTATTATAAATCATTATTGATTAGAGAAATGCAAAGTAAGACAACTCTGAGAGATCACTACATACCTCTCAGATTCATTGATGACAGAAAAAGATAATAAAGAATGTTGGAGGGGATATAGGAAAACTAGGGCACTAATACATTGTTGGTGGAGTTGTGAACTGATTCAACCATTCTGGAGAGCAATTTGAAACTATACCCAAAGGGCTATTAAGTTGTGTGTACCCTTTGATCCAGCAGTGTTTCTACTGGGCTTGTATCCCAAAGATTTAAGGGAGGGGGTTGGGGGAAGAGAGGGAAAATTTTTAGAACACAAGTTTTTGTAAGGTTGAATATTGAAAATTATCAATTTATATATTTTGAAAATAAAAGGCATAATTTAAAAAATGACCCAGGGTATTTGTCATATAAAATAGACATAAAAATTGTTTTTTGCACATAAGTGTTCAACTTACTGGTAATAAATCCTAATTTTCTGACTCCAACATTCAGTTATGAAACCCTATTTAGGATCATGAACCAGAGCTTAAGAAGCTGTGATTTAGAACACCTAGTCTAATGTTATAAAGACCCAAGTTAATTTTGATTAAGGCATTTCTTATATGGATGACTTCCTAGGGTGTTGTAAAGGTCCAATGAGATATTTATAAAGTGCTTAGTGGAATGTAAAGAACTATGTAAATTTAGCTGTTATTATCATTTTAATCCCCAAAGTGTCTGAAATATAGTGGTTGCTTAATAAATTCTAATTGACTGATGAACATGAAATGATTTGCCCAGGGTCATGCAATAAATAGCAAAACTGAAAATTCAAACAACAAACAGATTTTTTTTGTCTTTTTCAAACATTTACTGGTATTTGTTTTCTTATAGCTAATTGACATGGATAAAATTATGATAATAATTAGCAGGTCACAGGATTGTTACAAGGATCAAGTGGAATAAGTTATTAAAGATATTTTGCAAAACTCATATGATTCTATATTAATTGTCTTTTTTTTGTTCTTCTCTTTGTCATATTATTCTTACTTTTCCTCCTTCTGTCCTACCCCATCTCTCCTTTCTCCTTCATTCTCTTCTTCTCTTCCTTCTTTACAAAACTTTTCATCTCCCTATACTGGGTTTCTGTTTTGTCAATTGAATAGTACGTCTATATTCCAAGAATATCCAAATGCAGCTAAAAGTAAAAAAAAAGTTCATTGTATACTTTAGAATATAAATGAATGAATCTGATTTTTTTAGATAAATTTTGAATTCCTTGTAATTATTTATTCTCACTATGCATGGTTTATCTCTTTATATATCCATTTATCA
The DNA here is from genome assembly GCA_023553655.1 of Myrmecobius fasciatus. NCBI lineage: Eukaryota > Metazoa > Chordata > Mammalia > Dasyuromorphia > Myrmecobiidae > Myrmecobius > Myrmecobius fasciatus. Next base: position 94,323 of record JAJPUD010007498.1, on the reverse strand, counting down.
TTAAGAACTAGCCCCATCACAATAACACATCAGCCTTTTAATGCTTAAATAGCTTTATGATGCTTAGCTTCACTGTGCATTGGCAGGCTATTTTTTACAGGTTTCTAAACAGATGGTTTTATATCAGGACAACTTAGCAAGCCACAGAACAAATAAAAATGAAGCCTTTACTAGCAGTATTGCTTTTCACTGTGCACACTGCTGCCAACTCAAGCATATTGTGCATATTTTTTCCCTCAAAATTCAATTTCACAACTTGTAAATGTGTATTTATCAGTTTAGAAGACTGCAAATGCTCCCATGCTTTTTGAAAAGTCGGATATTTATGACAACATATTTGTAAACATCTTTTACATGAGATAGCAGGATAATTACTTTTAGTAAAACATCATTCCAGCTCCTCTTCTACCTCAAGATCCTTACTGGACATGTGGAAGGAGATGCAGATCCTTTGGTAGGTCAGATCATAGAGACTTAAATAGAAAATCTGGCAAGACAAGATATATATTTACTCATTTATGTCCCTTCATGTTTATTCTGAATGTAACAGATGAGATGCACCCTAAGTCATCACAAGTAAAAATTTCATAATGAGAACAAGGAAGAAGTAAGTATGATTCCTTAGTTTATGAAATACAGAGAATGAGGCCCTGTCTATTTGAGAGTACACATAAAAGAGTTTGGGGAAAGAACTAAAAGATTCATAGGAAAGATAACCCCTATACATAAACATTAATTTCTTACATGGGTATGTAAATGAAAGGGTAGGGAGTTTATGAATACTGACAATTTATGGTACAAATAATTTTCTATACTTTTCATTTTCCATATTGTATATACATGTGAGAATATTCTCAATTATGGATACTTTGATTAGGAGTATGTTCTTCACAATAGATTACTCAAGATACATGAACATGTATCTTAATTCATCCATGTGTATCATCTACATACATCTATACACATGTATATATACAAGCTACATAATACAGGCAGGTTTAAAATATGAGTATATATACAGTTTCCTAAACCCCTCTCACCCCAACTTCCATATAGACACACAATTTTCTTTCTTAGAAATATTGTTTTGACTAATAACTGATTTCATTAAAATGGACTACCTAAGATATGGTCCTATATAGGCTAATATAGATACATCAGATATACATAACACACACACAATCATGTATTTAACTGTACACTTAAAAAAACCATGAATAAATGTGTATGTGTATATGTGAACTTTAACATAGTTCTTGTCTCCTTCTCAAGTCAAAATTTTTATTCCTGTTATTACTCAGTTCATATTTGGTGAAACCACCTTTTTTTTGCCTACTATTGGACTCAGTAGATTAAAGAAGGTATTATATTACTTATTGTACCTAAGTATTAGCTGCAAAGAAAAAAAAATAATTTAATCCAATGGAAAGGACAGTCCCAAAAAGCTCTGGATCTTTCTTTATGGATGTCTTCAAGCAGAAGCTTTGAACTGTTTGGGAGTATAAGTCAGGTTATGAGTATTGGGCATGAGTCACTGTGTTCTCCTATTCTGAAATTATTTAACATTGCTTGGGAAAATAATAACACAATTAGCCCATCACAGATAATTATTTGGATACTTGAGCTGAGGATGAGGAATCAGATTTTACATTTTGATAACTGTAGTTCAAAGCAGCCTTTCTTGCAAATTTAAATGGGAATTGAAAAAGGTACTTGAATCCTTTCTTATACTTCACCATTAATGATATGAAGCACTTTATCCTTTGTTATGTTAGTCAGTTTGTCCACAATTGGGTTTCACATTGCTCTAGCTGATAAAATTCAAATATATTGCTTTAAATCAACAGTGGGATTGCAAAGGAGGCTTAAGGACCCTCTAGATGGTATTTTGGAAACAGAAATTTGCAAAAGATAGATTAGGCCCCAATATCTAAGTATACTCATAAATGTTAAGGTTTATGGCTTTTAAATCCCCAGCTAGGAGAAAGGGAGAGGAACATGGGGTAATTAATGGGAAGAGCAGAGAATAGAACCTAATTTCAAGTCCTGTCTCTGTCAAGTCAAGCCCCTCCCATGTGACCATGAGACAACCATTTAATTTTCCATTCCCCAGAAAATATGTAAGATACAATGTCAGTTTTAAGCAGTCAATTAATCAGCAAATATTTGCTAAGGAGGCAATGTAGCATAATGGAAATTGTGTACTGGAGTCAGAGGAATTGTCTTTAAATTGTTTTTAAATAAACCTTTTATACTATTTGTATTATATTGGGGAAATCTCTGAATCTCTTTAGTTCAGCTTACCCATTTCTAAAATCAAACAAAAACAGTGGAATCAAATAGAGGACCTCTAAGTTTCATTAAAACACAGATTAAGACCCCTGAGACTCTATTTTGTGTATTTCCTTTTGTTGATGAAGGTTCTATACTAAAAGATTTTTTTACACAGAAGAAAGCAAAAATCTAATTCTCCCTGAACCATCCTCCCCCCCCCCAAAAAAAAAAACTCAAATGCTTTCTGTAGTGATATTTTGTCTAGCTTTACATATTAAGTAGATGAATAATGAGGTATCTTTTGAAGTCTGCTAATTTTAAGAAATCAGTATTTGTATTTTGATCTTATTACTTGGAAGTCTTCCAAATTAAAAAAAAAAAAATATATATATATATATATATATATCAGGATAAGTGATAAGAGTGGAGAGGGCAGGAGAGGGATGTGATAACAGCATATCTTTACTGAATTTATCAAATATAGTAACTTTTATTTCTGAAAATTTCAGATCTGACAGACAAAATGAATACATTTCTATAAGAAGAGAAAGTATGAGCAAATTCAGATGCCATTGTGGGCCACCCAAGGGAGGGAGTGTGAGGATCCTTCTATGCTATTGCAATATTTTTCTAGGCAATGCTTTGAGGAACTTGGAGAAGTAGGCCACCTTCTAAGCATAGGGAGAAGTGCATAGAGGAGCGCTTTTAACTAGCACAGCATTTCATTCAAGAAGACGGCTTCAAGACTTCATTTAAAATTATCAGGGGCACATTATCTGGGTACACAACAAGAAGCAATTATTGGTTTAATTAGCCTGCATTCACCACGTCGCCCTCTTTCTCTTTGTTCGATTGCCAGGCAATTTTCTACAATCATTAAGCAAGGGAACTATAATTCCACAATGACCTAATCTGTAGCTCCTTCTTATCACAATGGAATATTTTAAAGTTATTTATGACTGTCCTCAATAAGAACTCCGTCCATGGGGTAGAAAATGCTTTGGGTTCCTAAAAATTACATATTCACTGACATGCCCTAAATTCATGATGTGCTTCATACTCATTTATGTCTTATACAGAAAAAAAAAAAAAAAAAAAAAAAACATTTGCCATCAAAAACAGGTTAGGTGGACTTGGTGGAGTAATTTGGCTGAGAAAAACAATTGACATTTTAAGCTTAAATCCAATATACACTCATTACAATGGAATTTTGTTGTTGTTGCCATGGTAAAAAGTCCTTAGAAAATTAAATTCAAATGGTCAAACTTTATTTCTGATATATCTATATCAGAGAGACAATGAATACACAAGATTTGGTTTGAATCATATTGACCCAAATTTTACAATCAATGCTATGGTACAGAGGATACATGATTCAGTAAAAAGAATGTTCATTCTGGAATCACAAGAAGTAGGTTTGAATCTCAGCTCTGCCATCGGGGAAATCCTGTTCATGTGATTTATACCTTATTTGCCCTCTTATCTATAGGAAAAGTTGAAGCTAAGTGACCTCTCAGATTATTCTTGACTATATATCTATAATATGTAATCTTTCATACATAGCCTTATTTTTTCCTCTTCTGATTTCATTTATGAATATTTATATACATGTAGATAGATAGCTTAATGTGATGGATATATACCTTTTTTCTATCTTCATATATAAAATCTTTGTTTAAAGGATCCACTATGTGATATAGTTTATATATCTATATATAAACTATATGATAAATATCATCACTCCACTGGGACAAATTCTAGTTTAATAGACAGACATTTATATTGCTTTTACCTAGTTCTTTATCTGTAGAATGTTGCCTTTTAATAATTTCTATTTCAATAAGCCTTTGCATCAAAAACATGATTAAGTATAGAAACTGGATCAAATGAAAATATATCTATAAAATTTTAGCAAGCCTCTAATTGTCACCACAGAAAATTTATTTTACAAAGAAATTCAGTAACATGCATCCTAAAATTTATCCTGCATTATTTATTAAGAAATAACCATATTTTATTAAGCGTATATGATGACTGGATGATCATTTGCTAGTAAAGTTGATGGTTTTTTTAATAAGTAAAACAATTTATAGACATTTTCATGCATTTATAATTGACAGTAGTTTTCATCCATATTTTCTATAAATAATAGAGATAATAATTATAAATTGATATTTTGTTTTGATTTGTGTTCTCAATCTCATTTGAGCAAAGTGTTGTTGCAAATTATGATCCATCCATAAAAATTTGTGGCATATTCTTCCATAAAACCTTGATAGAGCATTTATCCAACCAACAAAGATCTTCCTTCCTTTTTATAATATTCCATGAATGCCATTACTACATAGCATATATATTTCCCCACTCAATCTACCTGTCTCATTTTCCCTTCTAATCATGTGTATGGCCCTTTTCATATATAAAAATCACTACAAGTTAACTGTTGGAGACTCTTTATGTCAATCAGAAACTTTTGATAGTCCCTAAATAATTACCTATTCAAATTTTTTAAATATCTTAATTCTTTACCTCAAATTCTTTACCTGAAACAAGCAGAATTCTGTACATAGGAAAGATCAGCTTTTCTTTGTAAATTACTTATGTAGTACAAAAAGAGTAGTTCTTTCACTTCTCTCACTCTACCTCTTTTCCTTCACATTGGCAACAAAAGAAGAGAATTATCCATTTTACACCTTTACCTGTTTTTAATTGTTGTTTTCCCAAGAAAATGAAAATAACCACAGTCATTTAGATAATTTTGTTTTAAAGGAAACCTTTGTTTGTTGATTTTTGTTAAATGTTGACTCTGCCTCTTTGAAAATAAGATTACCATTGGCAACCAAGATTGTTTCCAAACTGCTTCGGGTATAGTGTTCCTTAGAACTGCTTTGTAAAAAGACCTTTATATCTAGAAGAAAAAATACATTGTAACTGAAAACTTTCACTAGAAACAAAATGAGAGAGTGGATGGGCATGTGTGTGTGTGTGTGTGTGTGTTCCTGTTCTTGTAGTTGTTTAGGGATGATTTAGTTTTCAGTTGATGAAAAATGGTGCACAGTTTTATGAAAGATGGCTAAAAGAAAGTAACGGCTTTCATGATTCTATTGATTACCTTTTATATGATACAACAATGGATAATTGGCTTTGGGTTGCTAGTAGCAATTGTTGTAAAATTTGAAGAAATATTGGCTACAAATTTTATTCTTAGACTCATGCTGAAAGAAAGACATTTTATAGAAAAGATTAAACTCTATCCTTAGAAGGATACAATAGATACATTATGTATGAACAGTATTTCTAGAGATTATAAAGCATTTCTTCTATCTTCTTGATATCAAAAGATACTATCAGCATGTTAAGTTGGCCTACTGGGATAAACCTATAGGATGAGATGAACAATATTTTCATGGAATAAATAGGCACAGATGGCCTAAAATTTGCATTGCTAGAGGGAATATCCCTTTAAGTAAAATGAGAAATCCATTTCAGTATTTGAAAGAGTAAATGTTGTGCCATCCCACCTATCATGTAGATTTCATAAGAATAGTGACATTTTATGTATTTTTGTTATTCATAGCACCTGACTTAATGCCTAATATATATTAGGAATTTCATAAATAACTGCTGAATTCAATTTAATTTAATTGACACATAGAGATCTGATGAGAATGGTACTTACATTTGGTAACATCAGGAAGGGCCTCCTATAGAATATTAAAGACGTGATTCTATGAAATGGAGGCTAAGAAAGAATATATTCAAGGCAAAGGTAATAGTATAAATTCACAGATATGGAAAAGTGAGTGCAATATATGAGGAATTTGACTTGGTCATAGACTCACATGAATAAGAATCATTTCTATCAATATAAGGCTAGAAAGATATATTCACAGAATAATAGATTGAAAAAGGAACTAAGAACATATTGAATCTATCCCTTTTATTTTGTGAATGAACAATCTAAGGTTGAGAGAGTGAGAGAACTCAAGTGTTTTTTTCCAAAGTCATAAAAATAATAACTGTCATGAGTAACACCCTTTGTCTTCTGACTTCAAACCACAGCCTTTTCCATTGTATCATGAGTAAATAGGTATCAAGAGGCAAAGGGTTTTAAAATATACCTACATATATGTTGAACCTAGAAATAATAGAAATCTAGTTGGGATTTATTAAAAAATTTATTGAGGTCAGAACTGGATTTTAGAAAGACATTTGATACCAGTTTGAAGGTTTGCTGAAATATTTCATTGAAGTGGTTAGCTTTCAGACTACATAAAAATATCTGGAAAAGGCAATACAAGAAAGAGGGTGGTATAAGAGGGCAAATCAGGAGAGGAGGTAATCAAAAACTAATTATTTTGAGGAGGTTCAATATAAAAGGAGAGACAGAATAGAAAAAATAAATAACAGGATATGCAGAAATATAGTTAGCAATAGTAATTCCAAAAAAAAATAAGCAAATTTTTTTGATAAAGACTTCATTTTCCAAGTATATAGAGAACTGAATAAAATTGATAAAAATGGAAGCCATTTCCAAATTGATAAAGGATCAAAAATATAAACAGTGTTCAGATGAAGGAATCAAGGCTATCTATGAATATGTAAAAAAGATGTTCTAACTCACTATTGGTTGGAGAAACAACAATTAAAATAATTCTCAGTTATTACAGTAAAACTATTAAATAATAAGACATAAAAGGATAATGACAAATGATCTATTGGATGTGAAAAAACAAGATATTAATATACTATTTGTGGAGTTGGGAATGGATTAAATCATTCTGTAGAAAAATTTGGAACTATGTCTCAAAAAGCTTAAAACTATACATACCTTTTTACATAACATTTACTTTGATAATATCATTACTAGTTCTGAATCCCAAAAGATATTGGGAAAATGATCAATGAATATGAAAATATTTATGCCAGTTCTTTTCAGGTGGCAAATAATTAGAATCTGAGAGGGCAGCCATTAACAGGGGTATAGTATAACAAATTGTGGTATGTGGTTGTGATACAATACTATTGTTCTATAAGAACTGATGACTAGGATACTCTCAGAAAAAATAGGAAAGAGGGGGCAGAATCAAAATCATAGAGAACAGACATGACTCTCTGTGAACTCCTCTGACCTTCTTTCAAACAGCAGATTAAGCCTCTAAACCAGTTTTGGAGTCAAAGAACCCACAAATATTTGGGGTCCAATACATTTCTAGAAGAAGTTAACTTGGAAGAACTTCAGAACATGTCTTTTTCAAATGGGCAAGAGGCCTGAGGGTCAAGCTCAGATCGCAGTGGATGGAGACCCAGGCAGGAAGATATGGCTGGGGAGTCAGACTTTCAAGCTTCCAAAAAATCTGAGAAACTTCTGTGAACCTCTTAAGCTACTCTCTACTGGTTGCAAACAAGTGGTTTGGCAGATTTGCCTTTTGTAAAAGGTAAATTGTAAGCCACTGAGCCCAGGAAGAATGCCGGACCTTGCTGCCATTACAAAGCACTGGAAATCAATCAACAGAACAGTCCCAGGGCAAATTAAAGCAACTGTCATTCCTTTCCTTTAAACAGACCCCCAAGCCTTAAAAATATGAATAAAAACCAAAAAAAAAATAAAAAAAATAAAAAAACCTCTCACCATGAACAGCTTTTATGGGGAGAGAGAAGAACAAGCCTCAAATCCTAAGGTTTCTAAAGATAAAGCTACTCCAGGGGAAATCCCAAAGGGAGACATGAGCTGTTACCATTTAACAAGACTTTCCTGGAAGACTGCATGAAGAATCTTAAAAGAGAGTTAGAAGAAAAATGGGGAAATGAAATGATATCATTGCAAAAAAAGAAAGGAAAAATCATATACAAAAGAGATATGAAAAAGACACCAATTCACTGAAAAAACAAAATTTGTGAAATGGAAAAGGAATGCAACGAACAAAAAAATTCAAATGGCCAATTACAAAAAGAGCTAAAAAGTAAGTGAATAAAATAATACATTAAAAATTAAAATTGAACAAATGGAAATGAATGACTCAATAAGATTTCAAAAACAGGTAACAAAAAAATGAAAAAAAAAGGAGATATGAAATATCTCCTAGGAAAAACAACTGACCTGGAAAATAGATCTAGGAGAGACGATCTGAGGATTATTGGACTTCCTGAAAGCCATGATGAAAAAGAACAACTCAAGACTATCTTATAGGAAATCAGAAAAAAAATAGCTGAGTTATTTTATAATCAGAAGTTAAAATAGCAATTGAAAGACTTCACTAATCCTCTCCTCAAAGAAACCCCTAAATTAAATCCCCAAGGAATATCATGGCTAAATTTCAGAACCATCACACCAAGGAAAATATATTACAAGCAGCCAGAAATAAACAACACAGATACCAAGGAGTCACAAAACTATCAGCTTCCAGCTTAAAGGATTGAAGGACCTGAAATCTGATATTCTGAAAGGCAAATGAACAGGAATTACAGTCAAGAATAATGTGTCCAGAAAAAAATAAGCATTATCTTCCAGGCAAGAAGATGGACATTCAATAATATAGGTGAATTTCACCTACTTCTAATGAAAAGACCATAAGCAAAAAAATTTGATCTCCAAACAGAACATAAGAGAAGCATAACAAAGTAAAAAAGGAAAGAACTCTTGAGAACTATATTTTTATGTGTATACTTAGAAATTGAAGGAAGAATTTGATTTTATTTTGATAATATGAAAAAGAAACTAGAAGCAGAAAGGGGATCATACTCAATAAAGAGGGAAAATGAGGTAAAATATGGGAAATTACATCTCAACAAGACACAAAGAAAATCTATAATTGAGGGAAAGAAGTCAAGGAGATGAGCATTGTGTGAATCTTACTCTCACCATATTTGGCTCTAAGAGAGAATATCAGACATATATGGTTTCACAGAGAAACTTGTTTCACCTTATAGGGACGTAGGAGAGAAAGGGGGAAAAGAAAGGGAAAGAATAATAGAAAAGAAAATGGAAGAATTAGGGAAAAGGTACAAAAAAGGGGTAGGAACTAAAAGGAGAGGACTGTTTGAAGAAGGTAGTCATCAAAAGCAAAATACTGGGAGAGGGAAAAGGGAAAAGGAAAGAGAAAAAGATAACTTTGGGTAAATAAAATGGCAGGAAATACATAATTAGTTATTTTAACTGTGAATATCAAGTGGATAAACTCTTGTATAAAATATACATGGATAGCAGACTGGATTAAAAGCTACAAGCCTACAATATGTTGTTTACAAGAAACACATCTAAAACAGTGATATATACAGAGTGAAGGTAAAGGGCTAGAGTAAAATTTATTATGCTTCAGGTGAACAACAACCAAAAAAAAAAAAAAAAGTAGGGGTACCCATTCTGAACTGAGATCAAACAAAAGCAAAATTTTTTTTTTAATTAAAAGACATAAGGAAGTAAACTATGTCTTGATAAAGGGTACCATAAATAATGAATGCAATGTCAATACTAAACTTATATGCACCAAATGATATAGCATGGAAATTCCTGGAGAAGTCAAGAGACATGCAAGAAGAAATATGCAGCATAACTATACTATTGAGGGATCTCAACCTTGCTCTCTCAGAACTAGATAAATAACTAGATAGAACTATATAGAACAAAATAAATAAGAAAGAAGTTAAGGAGGTAAAGAAAATTTTAGAAAAGTTGGGTATGATAGATCTTTGGAGAAAATTGAATGGTAGAAAGAAAGGAGTTTACTTTTTTCTCAGTGGTTCATGGAACTTATACAAATATTGACTATGTGTTAGGGCATAAAAACCTAAAAATCATTTGCAAAAAGGCATAAATAGTAAATGTATTTTTTTTCAGATCATGATGCAATAAAAATCATATGCAATAAAAGGCCAGGAGAAAATAGACCAAAAGTTAATTGGAAATTAAATAATCTAATCATAAAGAATGAATGAGTGAAAGAGCAAATCATAGACACAATCATTAATTTCATCCAGGAGAATGACAATAATGAGACAACATACGAAAAATTTTGAGATATAGCCAAAACAGTAATAAGAAGATATTTTATATCTTTAGAAGCTTATTTGCAAAAAATAGGGAAAGACAAGATCAATGAATTGGGCTTACAACTAAAACAGCTAGAAAAACAACAAATTAAAAACCCTCAATTACATACAAAGTCTGAAATTTTTAAAAATGAAAGGGGAGCTTAATAAAATTGAAAATAAGAAACCTATTGAATTTATAAATAAAAATGAATAAATAAATAATAAATTATTGAAAAATAATGAATACTACATTAAAATAAATAATACATCAAAATAAAATAAGTAAATAAATAAATAAATTAGAAAGGTTTATTTTATATCTCTCAGTGCTTACTTGCATAAAATAGAGAAAGAGGTTAATGAATTGAGCTTAAAA
>JAJPUD010007498.1:59790-78642 GCA_023553655.1 Myrmecobius fasciatus | reverse complement strand
AAAAGGAGATTAATGAAATTAGAGTAGGTCATTAGGAAACCAAATTTTCGCTCTTTGCAGATATGATAGGATACTTAGAGAACCCTAGAGACTCAACTAAAAAACACCTAGAAACAATTCACAACTTTAGCAAAGCTGCAGGATACAAAATAAATCCACATAAATAATCAGCATTTTTATATATTACTAAGAAAGCTCAGCAGCAAGAGATACAAAAAGAAATTCCTTTCAAAATAACAGTCGATAATATAAAATATTTGGGAATTTATCTGCTAAGGGAAAGTCAGAAACTATATGAACAAAATTATAAAATACTTTTCACACAAATAAAGACAGACCTAATCAGTTGGAAAAATATCAAATGCTCCTGTGTAGGTCGAGCAAATATATAAAAAAAAAATGAAAATACTACCTAAACTAATCTACTTATTTAGTGCCATACTAATCAAACTCCCAAGAAATTATTTTACAGATCTAGAAACAAGAGTAACAAAGTTCATCTGGAAGAACAAAAGGTCAAGAATTTCAAGGGGATTAATGAAAAAAAATGATGATGAAGGTTGCCTAGCTATGCCAATTCTAAAACTATATTATAAACCAGCAGTCATCAAAACCATTTTATATTGGCTAAGAAATAGAGTAGTTGATCAGTGGAATAAGATAGAATCACAGGACAAAGTAGGCAATAACTATAGCAATCTAATGTTTGACAAGCCCAAAGATCCTAGCTTTTGGGATAAGAACTCAATATTTGACAAAAAAATGCTGGGAAAATTGGAAACTAGTATGCAAGAAATTAGGGCTTCTAACATCTAACATGACATCATAAGATAAGATCTAAATGGGTTCCTGATTTAGACAGTGATATAAGCAAATTAGAGTTTTATAGAGGTCTCTTAAGTGATTTTACAAAACAAAATGCACACACATATACTATGTGACATTGGATAACTCTCATATCTATTTCAGGAGCTGAACTTTCTCCATATTTCTCTCCTGATTTTAACAAGCCCCAGGGAAGTAGAAATGCTAATTGTCAAATTTTCAATGATTCTCTCATCAGCAATATTTTATTTTTCTTTTAAACCTTTTAAACCTCTGGGTGACAAGGAATTCATTATCAAGTTAAGTGTGAATTTGTGTATTTACCCAAATAAAAATTACCAGAAATTACCTTTTCTCTAGTAAGTCTATTTTCCTTTGTTAATCATTATATTACAGTGAATGTTAGCCACCACACTATCATTTCTAAACATATGTAGATAATGATACTTAAATATTTTTAGCCTTTACTTTTAATATATAAATTGTAATGAATAACCAGAAGATAATGAATAATAATATAATAAAATAATGAAATGGTAAATCTATACTCACCTCAGTTTTAAACATCTACTCACAGTCTTGCAGACTTACAACCATTTTCAACTCCAATCATTATCATTTCTTGATATTTCTTCCTTTGTAACCTTTCTAGTAGGCCATTTTTTCTCTATTTTCTGCCCTTGTGCAGTCTTCACAACCTAATAGCTGTATATTACAATAACTCACTGCTTGGTCTCTGTCTCTCAAGTCTCTTCAAATTGCAATTGATTCTCAATAACACTGCTCAAATGATGTTCCTTAAATCTGAATTACAATCTTTCCAATTCAAGAAACTCGATTTTCTATTACCTCCAGAATCAAATAGAAATGCCTTTAATATTTAAAAACCCTTCACAACTTGGCCATTCATACCTTTTCAATCTTCTGCTCCATAACTCCTTGATTCAACTATATCAATATATTTACTGTAATTAATAAATGACACTCCATTTTTCAACTCCTTGGCTATGTGTTAGCTATCCTCAATGTCTGGTATGCTTTCTCTTCTTATTTTCCATTCCTAGCTTCACTGGTTTTGTTCGAGTTTCAGTTTGGATCCTAATTTTTTCAGATCTTTTTTTCATTAATATCCCACTTCTTGACTCCAGTTTCTGCACTTTTACATTACCTTCTACAGATTGAAAGGACTTCAAGACAGGTGAATGGCATGGAGTGTGATCTGTCAAGACACTTGTGAAAATCAAGTAAATCTTCATGTGTCCCAGAGTTGGAGTAGGCCTGAAGGTAGTCCTTGGGCATTGACTCAAGGACATACCTAAGTCCCCTTCCTGTTTTTCTCACATGACATCATTTTCTTTCAACCTTGATCAAAAATGGGCAGCTATGCACCTATTGGCCAAAATTCAATTTCCTAGACAGTTCCACCAACAATGCATCAGTGTCCCAGTTTTCCCACATCTCCTCCAACATTGGTCATTACCTTTTCCTGTCAGTTTAGCCAATATGTGTGTAGTGGTATCTCAGAATTGTCTTAATTTGCACTATGAATACTCTTTGACAAAGCAGTGCCACTACTGGATAGGTAACTCAAGGAAATTTCTAAAGAAGGGGAAAGGAAACATATGTGCAAAAATGCTTGGAGCAGCTCTTTTTGTGGTGATGAAATCAAAGAAAAAGTCAAAGAATTGGAAATGAAAATGGTGTCATTTATAGAGACAGTTGGAAGGAACATGTGACTCTGAAGTAATGAAATCAAAGAAAAAGAGAAAAAATTGGAAAATGAGTATTTGCCCATAAATTAGGGAATTATTGAATAAGTTATGATATGTGAAAATAATAGATGTAAGTTAACACATGTTTTGTTATTTTTTTCTTTTTTTCTTATACTTTTTTCCCTCATGATTTTTCCCTTTTGTTCAGATGTTTTTTTTTCTTTCAACATGATTCATAAAGAAATGTATATCTTTTTAAATGAATATACATGTATTGTTGGGAAAAATGTATTGAAGATCACAAAAAAAATAAGAACCAGGTTAGCATTCTTCAATAGATCATCAAGGAAAACTGTCTTGATATATTAGAATCAGAGAGTGACTTTGTAATTGAAGGACTTCATTGATTAGCTTTGGAAAAAGATCCCATAAGGAAAACTCAAAGGAACATTGTTGCAAAACTCCAGAACTATAATCTCAAGAAAAAAATATTGTATGCTGTCATACAAGAACAATTGAAGTATTAAGGAGCCACTCTCAGGATTACCCAGGATCTGGCAACTTCTAAAATAAAAGATAGGAAGGTCTAGGATATGATATTTCAGAAAGCTAAGGACCTGGGATTACAAAAATCAAATACCCAACAAAACTGAGCATCATCTTTTAGTGAAAAAGATGGATATTCAATGAAACACTTACAATCATTCCTATTGAAGAGACAAGGACTAAACAAAAATTTTGATCTTCAAATTCAACATACAAGAGTATCATAGAAAGGTAAATAGAAAAGAAAGAGACATTTCATTTAAAGATTGAAGTTACATTCCTGGATGAGAAAATGATATTTGTAACTTTTGAGAATTGTTTCTTTTATTGAGACTGTTGGAGGGAGCATACATGGGACAGATGATATAAATATAAATTGACTCTGAACTGATGAAATCAAAGAAAAAGCATTAAAGGATGGAAAAAGTTTGTTTTTAAAGAAAAGGAAAGGAGAAGTATATTGGTATATTGGCAAAAATTATATTACATAAAGATCTATTAACAACAGAGGGAGAGGGGGAAGAGATCAGCACTATCTGAAGCTTAGTCTCATCAGTTTTGACTCAAATAAGAAATAATATATTCACTCGGTTGCATATAGAAATTTATCTTACTCTATTAGGAAGTATGAGGAGAAAGGGAAAAGAATAGGGAGGACTTAGATAAAAGAAAGGGCAGAAAAAGGGGGAGATAGAATAAAGGTAAGAGAAGAAAGAAGTTATACAAAGTAGAGTAGATTGAAGGAGAGGTGGGTCAGATAAAAATATTATTTAAAGACACAGAGTAGAAAGAGAGAACAAAAATATATACAGGAAAGAGAATAGAATGTAGGGGAATACACAGCTGGTAATGATAACTGCAAATATGAAGGGATGAATTCTCCCATAAAATGGAAGCAAATATCAAACTAAATTTAAAAAAAACAGGAATCCTACAATATGCTGTTTACACAAAATACATTTGAAATAGAGTGTATGGATAAGAGCTACTAGAAAAGAATGTACTATGTTCCAGATGAAGCAAAAAAGCAGAAGTAATAATTCTCATCTCATATAAAAAACATTAAAATATATCAAAGTAAAAGAGATAAGGAAGGAAACTAGATCTTGTTTAAGGGCACCATAAACAATGAAGTGGTATCAATACTAAATGTATGTGCCCCAAATGATACAGTACCCATATTCTTAGAGAAGTTAAAACAGCTACAGGAAGAAATGTGAAAATTATATTAGTGGGAGACCTCAACTTCCCTCTCTCAGAATCACTTTAATCACTTAAATCTAACCACAAAATAAACAAGAAAAAAAAAACTAAGGAGGTTAATAGAATCTTTAAAAATTTAGATATGGTAGACCTCTCAACAAAACTGAATAGGGATAGAAAGAAATATTGATAAGAAATCAAATAGAAATTAGATGATAATCCCAATAGTTGCAAAAAAAAGCTTTTGACAAAAGACAGCACTAGAGAGCAAAGGAATAAAAGTTTTCCTTAAAATGATAAGTAGCATCTATCTAAAACTATGAGCAAGCATTAATTGTAATGGGAAGAAGCTAGAAACTTTCCCAATAAAATCAGGGGTGATGGCCATTATCACCATTATTTTTTCACCATTTTATCTGAAATTTTAGTCCTAGCAATAAGTAAAAAAATAAATTAAAGAAATTAGAATAGGCAATGAAGAGATAAAACTATCGCTCTTTGCAGATATGATGATATAATTACATAATCCTAGGGAATCATCAAAAAACCTACTTGCAAAAATTAATAACTTTATCAAAGTTTCATGATATAAATTAAACCCATACAAATCTTCAGCCTTTTTTATATATTACAGGAAAGTCCAATGGCAAGAAAAATTCCATTTAAAATAACAATAGACAAAATAAAATATTTGTGTATCTACCTGCCAAGACAAACCCAGAAACTACATGAACAAAATTATGAAACACTTTTCACACAAATAAAGACAGATCTAAACAATGGCAAAATATCAATTGCTCAAGGATAAGTAGAGCAAATATTATAAATAAATATTATAAATCTGGAAATCCTAGGTGTGCTTCATTCTAATATACATATATATGTCCATATTCTTGAATGGTTCTTATCCTAAATTAGAATAATTACTATTTTGAAAGTCTTTCACAATGGTTCCAACTGCCTTTTCAAATAAATACTCTCTTTTATTCAATCTAAATTACTGCCAAACTTACTTATTTGTTTTTCCCAGTATAGTAATGCATCTGAGCAACTTCTTCAAGTCCAAATATTATAGCAGATTGATTCATCAGAATGTAGTTTTTAGAGAAAATCCTGAGGTACAGCACTCACTAACCCTCATTAGGTGTGTTACTTTAAGATGGAAGTAAAGGCAGGAAATAACTAACCCATTCTCTCCCCCAAATTGCTCCAAATTCCTTGAAATACTGACTATAATAAAATTTTAGAGCATCAGAACACCCAAAAAAACAATCAAACAGAGGGAAAACTCATCAATTGAGGAATGGTTTAATAAACTGTGAAATGTGTTTGTAATTGGAAATTATTCTATGGTAAATGATGACCAGGATTCTCTCAGGGAAAGAAAAACCTGGAAAGTCCTCCATAAAGTCAAGTAAAGTGAAATGTGCTGTATACAAAATAATAACAATATTCTGGAATGACCAGCCATAAATGACTTTGTCATTCTCAATAGTATAATAATCCACAACAACTCTTGACGGATTTAGCACACCCAGAGTCTGAATACAGATTGAAGAATTCTCTCTCTGTTTCTATATGTCCTTTTTAATTTTATTTTTCTTGAGAGTTTTTGTTTTCATTACATTATATTTTCTTTCTTAACATGATTCTCTGTTGTAAAAATTTCCATGTGATGTTTTAAATGTGTTTTCATTTTTACCTTCCTTGTAATTTTGATTGATTGATTTAATAGAGATGTCTGGAAATCTTCCATACCTAGTTGTTGTCTTTATTTAATGATTTGATTATTTATTTCTGTTACACAATCAAATAGGACTATTTTTAATTCATCCTATTCTATGACTATAAGAAAACATTAGGAATTACTTTAGCAAAGAATTTAGAGTCAACAAAACAATTTTAAAAATTATTTATTAATCCCAAATAATGCATCAAAAGCTATAGTAAGACCTGGGATTATAAAGATAACAGCAACAGTACTGCTCTCAAACATCATGTCTTTTGAGGTCTTGCAAATAAAAGTTTAATAAACAAGCAAATACCAGAAATATGCAAAATAACAAAGTGATTTGGAGGAAAGGGAATATTATAAATTGAGAGATTTAATATGTTCTTTTAATAAGGTAATACTTCAGGTGAACTTACAAAATGAAAGTTATTTTTTAGAATGTTCAATTAAAATGGGAGAAATACTAGAAGAGTATGACCAAATAGGAAAATATTTATTTCCTTCAGAGTAGGTTTCTTTCCTTGGGTTCCCAATATTTAGTACTTTCAGTTACATTGTAGATAGATGTTTAAAAATGATTGTCAAACTTAATTGAATTATGAAGGTCACACTGATGTTGGGAATTGAAAAGAAAATGACTAATGCAGGAAAATATTCAAAGGGGAAGGGTCAAGAAAATAGGATTACTCTATAGGGTGAAGGAAAGGAATGAAAGAAAAATAACTACTAATCATAGAAATGGGAAATATAGAAAAGTTAGTGAATGAAATATAATAATTAATTCTGTTTTATTCTTTTTTATCCTCCCAGAATAAAATGTAACCTATTCTGCTAAAAGATGCTTAAAAAATAGATGAAGGTAGTGAGAGAACAAAACATTGGACTATAGAGATAGGTGATAAATATTTTCATCTAAGATGGCTAGATAATTGAGATAAATATTTGTACATGAATTATCTCAATAGAAATGTATAATTGAAGTAAAAGGTTTTGACCTGATTTGTAAATGAGCTAACAGAAGGAACAGGCTGAATAACAAAAGTTTCTCTTGTGATGGTGATTAAAGGCTACAAATTTGACTAATACACATAGTGATACCTATGTAGGAATATTTTTATCTTACCAGAACACACTGAATCTGCAGGAGTTGTAATTGAATGCTTTTATGTTTTCTCTTATTTTGATAAATGCTTAACAAAGAATTAATTTATATCCTGAGGTTTCATATGGCCTAAAGTTGCTCCTAGTAATAAATCTATCTCAAATAAATAAGATGAATTAGTTCTAATTTTAACATTATGGAGCATTTTTGATGAAATTTTACTAAATATTTACATCACCCACACTGAGAAAAAAAAACAATAAATCTTCCATGACAAGAAATTTTTTTGTTGTTCTTTCACCCTCTTTTGCTCTTTTCTTCTTCTCCCCTTCCCTATATTTTGAAATCACAGTGAGGAATATTTCAGGTCATATTCACAGTGTTTCAGTAAATTTTAAATATATTATCAGGTGATATACACCAAAATAAAACCAAGAATTAAGAAAAATTAGAACCAAAAAACAACCATCTAAAATAGCTGGAGAATAGACAGATAGATAGATCTATATCTGTCTATATTTGCACTGACACATAGACATATTTAACTATACACACGTGAATATATATTTATATATTCACGTGTGTATAGTTAAATGTAAGTATATATTCATGGGGGTTTATTTATATTTATATGGTGTATATATACATATACTACATATATATGTATTGCTGTTATACACAATATGAATTGCATATAACTCTCCAATGTTCTAATTTATTTACAAACATTATATTGAAATTATACAAAAAGACAGTATTGTAAACCAATTAGAAATCTGACAGATTCTGTCATTTTCCACTCTTCTTTTTTTTAGTTTCTTTGCATGATATTATCTTGCAAATTTGATATAGAAATGTTCTGTGATTTTAGGATAAGGAATAATGCATAGACAATACAGACATTATCATTTAATTTCTGATGTTTTCCCACATAACTAAGTAA
Organism: Myrmecobius fasciatus; assembly: GCA_023553655.1. Classification (NCBI taxonomy): domain Eukaryota; kingdom Metazoa; phylum Chordata; class Mammalia; order Dasyuromorphia; family Myrmecobiidae; genus Myrmecobius; species Myrmecobius fasciatus. The sequence goes on along the minus strand of JAJPUD010007498.1, from coordinate 70,579 downwards.
CACAGTGGATAGAGTTTGGGGTTTGGTGTCAGATACATACAAATTCAAATAGGATCCTGTGTTAGACTGAATAAGTCACTGTATATCTGTTTGCCTCAATTTTTTTCAGCTGTAAAAGGAGGATGATAATAGAATCTATTTTCCAGGAATGTTGTTAGAACTGAATGAAATACCATGTAAAACACTTAGTACAGTGACTAGCTTAGCGTGGGACCTTAACAAAAGCTTAGTTCCTTTGTCCTTTATGACAGATGAGGTAATTGAGGCTCAACATTCCTATAAATCTTAAAATGATTTATTAATTTCTTTTGTAATTGCATTTTTCTGATCTTTATATTCAATTTAAGTCCCATTGAAATAGTCTTAGGACAAGTTGCTATCCTACTATTGTTACCTTATATATAATATTTACTAACATATCCCAGTTTGGATTTCACTTTTCTAAATGATGTGGTGATTCAAGGCAATTCAATAAACTTGGAGTTAAAAAATGCCATCCATATCCAAGAGAACTATGGAGATTGAATGTAGATTGAAGGATACTATTTTCACTTTTTGTTTATTTGTTCCTTTTTTTCTCTTATTTTTTTGGTGTAATTTTTCTTGCACAGCATGAAAATATACAAATGTGTTTCATATTTATCATATCAGATTGCTTGCTGTATTGGGGAAGGAAGAATTAAGGAGAAATGGGGGAGAAATCACTTTTTTGTCTTTCCATTCTTGACAAATTGGGAGCTGCCACCAAAGTTCCAATAAGTACCCATGGAAATAGAGACATCTATCAAGTGGAAGTTAAATAAAGATTGTTTCTATTGATCCCCTAGAGGGTCATGATGCATTAATGATATTATGAACATTAAAAAATTAACCTTCATTAACGTAGAATAGTTTACCTCTCAGATCTGTGGAGGAGGAAGGAATTTGTGACCAAAGAACAACTAGAGATCATTATTAATCACAAAATAGATAATTTTGACTATATCAAGTTAAAAAGTTTTTGTACAAACAAAATAAATGTAGACAAAATTAGAAGGTAAGCAATAAACTGGGAAAACCTTTTTGCATTCAAAGGTTCTGATAAAGGTTTCATTTCTAAAATATATAGAGAATTGACTCAAATTTATAAGAATTCAAGCCATTATCCAATTGATAAATGTTCAAAAGATATGAGCAGACAATTTTCAGCTGAAGAAATTGAAACTATTTCTAGTCATATGAAAAGGTACTCCAAATCACATTGATCAGAGAAATGCAAATTAAGACAACTCTGAGATAGCACTACACACCTGTCAGATTGGCTCAAATGACAGGAAAAGAAAATGACAAATGTTGGAGGGTATGTGGGAAAACTGGGACACTGATACCTTGTTGGTGGAATTGTGAATGGATCCAACCATTCTGCAGAGCAGTCTGAAACTATGCTTAACAAATTATCAAACTGTGCATACCCTTTGACCTAGCAGTGTTTTTAATTTGGCCTATATCCCAAAGAGATCTTAAAGGAGGGAAAGGTCCCCACATGTGCAAAAATGTTTGTGGCAGCCTTTTTTTGTAGTGGCAAGAAACTGGAAAATGAATGGATGCCCATCAGTTGGAGAATGGCTGAATAAATTATGGCTTATGAATGTTGTGGAATATTATTGTTCTGTAAGAAACAACCAACAATATGATTTCAAAATGGCCTTGAGAGACTTGCATGAACAAATGCTAAGTGAAATGAGTAGAAACAGGAGATCATTTTACATAGCAACAAGACTATACGATGATCAATTATGTTGGACATGGTTCTCTTCAACAATGAGGTGATTCAAATCAGTTCCTATTGTTCAGTGATGAAGAAAGTCATATACATCCAGAGAAAGGCCTGTGGGAACTAAGTGTGCACCATAACATAGCATTTTAATGCTTTCTGTGAATGTTTGCTTCCATTTTGTTTTCTTTCTTTGATTGTTTTTTTTTTCTCCTTCCAGATCTGATTTTTCTTGTGCAGCAAGATAACTATATAGATATGTATACATATATTGGATTTATGACATATTTTAACATATTTAACATTTATTAGATTATCTGCCATCTAGGGGTGGAGGTGGGGGAAAGAGGGGAAAAAATTGGAATAAAAAATTTTGCAAAGGTCAATGTAGAAAATCACTCATATGTTCTGTAAATAAAATGCTTTAATAAAAGAAAAAAAAGTAACCTTCACTTGAATCTGTAATCTGTTCATTCTAGTTCACCCTCATCTATACCCCACTTTCATTAAATTTAATCTCCCCCATTTTTTTCTAAAAGAAACAATAGAAAAGCCATTACATTATTGTGATTATAATTATTAGTTGTTGAAGCTACTACTGTTGAAATTTCTATTATAATTATTTAATATTCCCTTCTCAGCATGGACTGATAACATTTTACTTCAGCATTCTCTACAACTATGTTTTGATTCATTATGTGACAGACAGATTCATCTATTGTGTTAGAAGAATACATTCTTAATTTTAATTGGACATTTTCTTTTGTGAGTTATGAGATTAAACAAAAAAAGAAATGGAATGTTCTTGTTTCACTATATTGACCCATTCACTCTTCCTCCCTTTTTCTGTATTCTTCAGTCTTTCCATAAGTTCCTTCATAGTTACTTATAAACACATTTGTCAACTCATACTTTAAAAAGTCCTCTCTAGGATCTAAGATCCCCATGCTACAAAACAATATTTCTTAAAGTTTCCTTAACTGAATTCTGGGGGGAAGGAAAAGAGAAAGCAATCTACACTTGCTGCCTCCCCATTATCTCCTTTATTCCTTCTACTTCCCAGCTTTTTGAAGTCTGAGGACTATTCACATCGTTTAACTAGAGTTGTTCTTTCCAAGTTACTAAGGATCTCAAATTTCAAAACTGAAGGTTGTTTTTTAAATGTTTTTTTCTTCAACACTCTGAATATGTGAAACAACTGATCACCCTTTCATCCTAGATAGCCTTTCTTTTCTGGATTTTTCTAACATAACCCTTAATTAGTTAATTTTTTTTACCCCTTTGGTTGTATCCTTTCAGTCTTTCTTACTGGATTTTCATTTATTTCTTGTATACCCTAATTCTTAAGTCTGGGTTCTCTTCTAGCCTTTCTTTATTTAATGACCCCATCAAGCCCAGTTGGGTTAATTATCATTTCTGCTAATGACTTCCAGATCTTTGAATCTATCTCTAGTTATTTCCAGGTTTTCACTTCCTCATCATCAACTGCTTAAGGTAGATAGCAAACTTGATGTTCTACGGGCATCTCAAACTCAATTGTTAAAAACTGAAATCATCTTTCCTTTTAAGGTAATACCAGCTTTTCAGTTTTCCAAGTTTATAAGCCTCAGTTTTATTTTCGACTCCTTACTTCATATATCCAGACATTTGTCAAGTGTTGCAAATTCCATTCTTCATAACATCACTTACATCTACCTCATTCACACTACCAAAACAACTGACACTAGTTTGTCCCTTAATCACTTTTTACTTGGATTAAAAAACTTCATATATATCCCCATTCCAGTATATACTTCAAAAATGCCAAAGTGATGTTCCTTTATTTATTTGTTTGTTTGTTTGTTTTTATTAATATTTTTTATTCGCAAAACATATGTATGGGTAATTCCTAAACATTAACCCTTACAAGCTCTCTGCTACAAATGTTCCCCCCCTGCTCCCCACCCCTCCCCTAAATGGCAGGATATCCACTACATGATAATTATGTTAGAATACTTAAGAAATCGAATATATGTATAGTTATTTCATCATTTTTTGTTCAGGAGAATTCATATGTACAAGAAAGAATAATCTGATAAAGGAAATACAATGAAAGCAAACCTCAATAGAGAATATGAAAATGTTATGTTGTGGTCCACATTTCACATCCCTCTCTCTAGGTGTATATGGCTCTCTTCACTGAACAATTGGAACTGGTTTGAAACTTTTCATTGTTGAAGAGAGTGATGTCCATTAGAACTGATCCTCATATAGTATTGTTGTTGCCGTGAATAATGATCTCTTGGTTCTGCTCACTTCACTGAGCATTAGTTCATGCAAGGCTCTCCAGGCCTCTCTGAAATCGTCCTGCTGGTCATTTCTTACAAAACAATAATATTCCATAACTTTCATATACCATAATTTATTCAGCCACTCTCCAACTGATGGGCATCTACTCAATTTCCAGTTTCTAGCCACCACAAAAAGAGGTGCCACAAACATTCTTGTACATGTGGGGCCCTTTCCTTCTTTTATGATTTCTTTGGGATATGAGCCCAATAGAAACACTGCTGGGTCAAAGGGTATGCACAGTTTGATAACTTTTTGAGCATAGCTCCAAATTGATCTTCAGAATGGCTGGATCTGTTCACAGCTCCACCAACAATGCATCAGTTTTCCAGTCTTCCCACATCCCCTCCAACATTCATCTTTATCTTTTCCTCTCATTTTAGCCAATCTGACAGGTGTGTAGTGGTACCTCAGAGTTGTCTTAATTTGCATTTCTCTGATCAATAGTGATTTGGAGCACCTTTTCATATGATTATAAATAGTTTTAATTTCCTCATCTGAAAATTGTCTGTTCATATCCTTTGACCATTTATAAATTGGAGAATGGCTTGAATTCTTATATATATGAGACAATTCTCCGTATAGTTTAGAGATGAGACCTTTATCAGAACCCTTAAATGTAAAGATGATTTCCCAATTTGATGCTTCCCTCCTAATCTTGTCTGAATTAGTTTTGTTTGTACAGAAACTTTTTAACTTAATATAATCAAAATTATATATCTGGTGTTCAATTAACAGTTCCAGATCTTCTTTGGACATAAATTTATTCCATCTCCACAGGTCTGAGAGGTAAACTATTCTATGTTCCTCTAATTTGGTTATAATATCACTCTTTATATCTAGATCATGAACCCAGTTAGATCTTATCTTGGTGTGCGGTGTTAAGTGTGGGTCCAGCCTTAATTGCTTCCACACTAGTTTCCAATTTTCCAGGCAGTTTTTGCTGAATAGTGAGTACTTATCCCAAAAGTTGGGGTCTTTGGGTTTATCAAACACTAAATTGCTAACGTTATTACCTAGCTTGTCCTGATATCCTATCCTATGCCACTGATCGACTGCTCTATTTCTCAGCCAGTAACAAATGGTTTTGATGACGGCTACTTTATAATATAGTTTTAGATCTGGTACAAGTAATCTGTCTTTTTTTTTTTCATTAATTCCCTTGAAATCCTTGACCTTTTGTTCTTCCAAATGAACTTTGCTACTATTTTTTCTAGATCTGTAAAATAATTTCTTGGGAGATTGATTGGTATGGCGCTAAATAAATAAATTAGTTTGGGTACTATTGTCATTTTTATTATATTCTCTCGGCCTACCCATGAGCACTTAATGTTTTTGCAATTGACTAGGTCTGATTTTATTTCTGTGGAAAGTGTTTTGTAGTTTAGTTCGTATAGTTTCTGACATTCTCTTGGCAAATAGATTCCCAAATATTTTATGCTATCATTTGTTATTCTGAATGAAATTTCTTTTTCTATCTCTTGCTGCTGAACTTTGTTGGTAATATATAAAAATGCTGATGATTTATGTGGATTGATTTTGAATCCTGCAACTTCACTCAAGTTGTGAATTGTTTCTAGTAGTTTTTTAGTTGAGTCTCTAGGGTTCTCTAAATATACCATCATGTCATCTGCAAAGAGTGATAATTTGTTTTTTTCATTACCTACTCTAATTCCTTTTATCTCCTTTTCTTCTCTTATTGCCAAAGCTAACATTTCTAATACAATATTAAATAGTAATGGTGACAGTGGGCAGCCTTGTTTCACTCCTGTTCTTATTGGGAATGGTTCTAGTTTGTCTCCATTACATATGATACTTGCTAATGGTTTTAATAGATGCTACTAATCATTTTAAGGAAAAGCCCATTTACGCCTATACTCTCTAGTGTTTTTAATAGGAATGGGTGTTGGATTTTATCAAATGCTTTTTCTGCATCTATGGAGATAATCATATGGTTTTTGTTAGTTTGGTTATTGATATAATTAATTATGCTGATAGTTTTCCTGATATTGAACCAGCCCTGTATTCCTGGTATAAATCCTACTTAGTCAAGATGTATTATCCTGGAGATAACTTTCTGTTATCTTGTTGCTAAAATCTTATTTAAAATTTTTGCATCAATATTCATTAGGGAAATGGGTGTATAGTTTTCTTTCTCTGTTTTCACCCTACCTGGCTTAGCTATCAGCACCATATCTGTCTCATAGAAGGAATATGGTAGTATACCTTCTGTCCCTATTTTTTTAAATAGTTTGTATAGTATTGGAATTAATTTTTCTTTCAATATTCAGTAGAATTCACATGTAAAACCATCTGGCCCTGGAGATTTTTTCTTAGGGAGTTGAATAATAGCGTGTTCTATTTATTTTTCTAAAATGCGGCTATTTAAATAATTTATTTCCTCTTCTGTTAACCTGGGCAATCTATATTTTTGTAGATATTCCTCTATTTCATTTAGATTATCAAATTTATTGGCATAAAATTGGGCAAAGAAACTCTTAATTATTACTCTAATTTCCTCTTCATTGGAGGAAAGTTCTCCCTTATCATTTTTGAGACTAACAATTTAATTTTCCTCTTTCCTTTTTCTGATCATATTAACTAAAGGCTTATCTATTTTGTTAGTTTTTTCATAAAACCAACTCTTAGTTTTACTTATTAATTCAATAGTTTTCTTATTTTCAATTTTATTAATCTCCCCTTTTATTTTCAGAATTTCCAATTTTGTATTTAATTGAAGGTTTTTAATTAGCTCTTTTTCTAGTTTTTTTAATTGTAACCTTAATTCATTGATCTTCTCTTTCTCTATTTTATGCAAATAAGCATCTAGAGATATAAAGTTACTCCTTATAACCGCTTTGGCGGTATTCCACAAATTTTGATATGCTGTCTCCTTATTGTCATTGTCCTGGATGAAATTATTGATTGTGTTTATAATTTGCTCTTTCACACATTCATTCTTTAGGATTAGAATATTTAATTTCCAATTAACTTTTGGTCTATTTTCTCCTGGCCTTATATTACATGTGAGATTTATTGCATCATGATCTGAAAAGGATACATTTACTATTTCTGCTTTTCTGTATTTGATTTTGAGGGTTTTATGCCCTAACATATGATCAATTTTAGTATAAGTTCCATGAACCCCTGAGAAAAAAGTATACTCCCTTATGTCACCATTCAATTTCCTCCAGAGATGTCATACCTAACTTTTCTAACATTTTCTTTATCTCCCTAACTTCTTTCTTATTTATTTTGTGGTTTGATTTATCTAATTCTGAGAGAGCAAGGTTGAGATCCCCCCAGTATAGTATTACTGTCTATTTCTCCTTGCATCTCTGTTAGTTTCTCCTCTAGGTAATTAGATGCTATACCACTTGGTGCATATATGTTTAGTATTGATACCGCTTCATTGTCTCTGGTACCCTTTAGTAAAATATAGTTTCCTTCCTTATCTCCTTTAATTAGATCTATTTTTGCTTTTACTTGATCTGAGATAAGGATTCAAGATTCACTTGAAGCATAAAAGATTCTGCTCCAGCCCTTTACCTTCACTCTGCATGTATCTCTATGTTTTAGATGTGCTTCTTGTAAACAACATATTGTAGGATTCTGGCTTTTAATCCAGTCCACTATCCATTTCTGTTTTATGGGAGAGTTCATCCCATTCACATTCACAGTTAAAATGACTATATCTATATTTCCTGCCATCTTATTTACCCAAAGTTATATTTTTCTCTTCCCTTTCCCCTTACTCCCTTCCCCTCTCCCCAATATTTTGTTTTTGATGACCATCTCCCTCTAACAGTCCTCATCCCTTTAAACCCTCCCTCTTTTTTACACCTTTCCCCTAATCCTTCTATTAATCTATCCCTTTCTTTTCCTCCTTTCCCTCCTACTTCCCTATACAGAGGGCCAGGTTTTTCCCTGAAATCAAATGTGTCTGATATACTCTTTTAGAGCCCAATCTAATGAGAGTAAGAATACTCATCACCCTCCCTTCTTTCCCTCAATTATATTAGATTTTCTATGTCTCTTCATGAGACTTTGCCTTATTTTACCTCCTTTTTATTTTTACTTTATTTTACTTCCATCCCCCCTTTTTTACAGTATAATGTACCTTCCACCTCTAATTTCTTTCCAATTATTATCAAAATAAAATCAAATTATACCCCCATTCTTTAAGGATACCCCTAGTAGAGATATAGTTCTTCAGAGTTCTTTCCTTTTTACCTTTTTACGCTTCTCTAGAGTTCTGTGTTTGGAGGTCAAATTTTGTGTTCAGATATGGTCTTTTCATTAGAAATAGGTGAAATTCTCCTATATCATTGAATGACCATCTTCTTCCCTGGAAGATGATGCTCATTCTAGCTGGATAGCTTATTCTTGGCTGTAATCCAAGTTCTTTTGCCTTTCAGAATATCTGTTTCCAGCCCCTTCAATCCTTCAATGTGGAAGCTGACAGATCCTATGTAATTCTAATGACAGTTCCTCGGTATTTGAACTGTTTTTTTCTAGCAGCTTGTAATATCTTTTCCTTGGTGCGATAGTACTGCAATTTGGCCACGATATTCCTTGGGGTTTTAATTTTGGGGTCTCTTTCAGGAGGTGATCGGTGAATTCTTTCAAGGGAAACTTTGCCTTCTGATTCTAAAACATCAGGGCAAATCTCTTTCATGATTTCCTGGAAGATAGCATCAAGGTTCTTTTTTTCATTGTGACTTTCAGGGAGTCCAATAATTCTTAGATTGTCTCTCCTGGATCTGTTTTCCAAGTCAGTTGTTTTCCCTAGGAGATATTTCATATTTTCTTCTATTTTTTCATTTTTTTGTTTTTGTTTGACTGATTCTTGAAGTCTTATTGAGTCATTCATTTCAATTTGTTCAGTTTTAATTTTTAAGGTATTATTTCCTTTAGCTATCTTTTTTAGCTCCTTTTGTAACTGGCCAATTGAATTTTTTGGTTCAATGCATTCTTTTTCCATTTTGCCAATTTTATTTTTCAGTGAATTGTTGTCTTTTTCCAATTCACTAATTTTATTTTTTAGTGAATTGTTGTCTTTTAGCAATTCACTGTTTTTATTTTCTTGTGATTTGGTAACATTTTACAATTCACCAATTTTTTTTTCAGTGAATTGTTGTCTTTTTCCAATTCACTAATTTTGCTTTTCAGTGAATTTTTTTTCTTTTTCCAATTCACTAATTTTGTTTTTCAGTGAATTGTTGTCTTTTTCCCAATCACTAATTTGGTTTTCAGTGAATTGCTGTCTTTTTCCAATTCACCAGACTTATTTTCCAGTTTTTCACATCTCTGTTGCAGGGCGATATTTCCTTCTTGCGCTGCTCTCAATTTATTTCTCCAATCTTCTTCTAGCTCTCTTTTGAGATTCTTTATACAATCTTCCAGGTAAGCCTTCTGAAACCGAGACCAGCTTAAGTCCACCTTTGTGGCTTCATCTGGGATTGTTTTCAGAATCTCAGGATCTGGGGACTTCTCTAGTTTCTCTCCATAAAAGCTGTCTAAGGTGAGAGCTCTTTTTTTCTTGCTCATGATTTTCAGCAGAGGTATCAGTCACCAGCATGGAATTCTGCAGCAGCAGCAGCAGCAGCAGTGATTTCAATTTGCCCTGGGGCAATTTGCCGAGTTGACTTCCAGCCTGGGGCTGATCTAGCTAGATCCGCACTAGAACCACACTTTCACCTGCTCTCAATCCACCCTTTGTGAAAGGTAGACCTGCTAAAGCACCTGCCCGCAAGCAGAGCAAAGTGGCCCAAGGGTCTCTCAGGGACTTCCTGGCAGCCTAAAATCTTCTGGTCCTTCCCAACCCCAGCCTTGCACCCCGGCTGCGCCCTGGCATCTGAGCGCTGGGAGCTGCTCGATCCCCTGCCCGTCTAAAACTGACCTCAGAAGTTCTTTCAAAGTAGATATTTGATAGAAGTGCGTTGTAGTCCAAGTGTTTGGTGGAGCCCTTACTCCAAAACCAGTTCAGAGGCTCAATTTGTCTGAGTTTGCGGGAAGGTCTCAGGAGCTCACAGAGGACGCTCTCTGGAGTTCGCCATCTTGGCTCAGCCCCCCAAAGTGATTTTTTTTTAACTATTATGACTGACATCTCATTCCCAAGCTGATGATTTAAGTTCAAATCAGGCTTCAGTTCAAATCGTTGTGTGATCTGGAAAAGTCACTTAAATTCTGTCTCAGTTTCCTATAATAATAGCATTTATCTCTTAAATTTATTGCTAGGATATGAGATATGAGATGTTATTTGTAATTGTCAGCACAGCGCTTGGCATGTAGGAAGTACCACATAAAATGTTCTATAAACTAAAGAGTATCTCAGTCATCACTAAGATAAAATACAAACTCATATTTTAATCTTTTAATTTTTTTCATGACATGGTCCTCATTAACTATACATAAATATTCCTTATCCCTAATCACACATGCCAAAAGGAACCATTTGTAAGACTGTCCCCAAAATGTATGGGAGGCAAGGAACCTGTGTTCTTCTGGACATGAAAATAACTTGATATGACTTTTATTTTTTTTAATAAAGCTTTTTATTTGCAAAACATATGAGTGACTTTTCAACATTGACCTTTGCAAAAAAAAAACTTTTTTTTCCCAAGCTTTTCCTTTCCCTCCCCCCTCCCCCCACCCCTAGATGACAGGTAATCTAATACATGCTAGATAGGATAAATTATATGACAA
>JAJPUD010007498.1:32222-49790 GCA_023553655.1 Myrmecobius fasciatus | reverse complement strand
CAACCTTGTTTCACCCCTGATCTTATTGGGAATGGTTCCAGTTTATCACCATTACATATGATGCGAGCTGATGGTTTTAAATAGATGCTACCGACTATTTTAAGGAAAAGTCCATTAATTCCTATACTCTCTAATGTTTTTAATAGGAATGGATGTTGAATTTTATCAAATGCTTTTTCTGCATCTATTGAGATTATATATGGTTTTTGTTAGTTTGGTTATTAATATAGTAAATTATGTTAATAGTTTTCCTAATATTGAACCATCCCTGCATTCCTGGTATAAATCCTATTTGGTCATGGTGTATTATTCTAGGAATGATTTTCTGTAATCTCTTTGCTAATATTTTATTTAAGATTTTTGCATCAATATTCATTAAAGAGATTGGTCTATAATTTTCTTTCTCTGTTTTTGTTTTACCCAGTTTAGGTATCAGTACCATGTCTGTATCATAAAAAGAGTTTGGTAGGAGTCCTTCATTTCCTATTTTTTCGAATAGTTTATATAATATTGGAGTTAACTGTTCTTTAAATGTTTGGTAGAATTCACATGTAAATCCATCTGGTCCTGGGGATTTTTTCTTAGGGAGTTGATTAATGACTTGTTCTATTTCTTTTTCTGAAATGGGACTATTTAAGTAATTTATTTCCTCTTCTGTTAATCTGGGCAATCTATATTTTTGTAGATATTCCTCCATTTCACTTAGGTTATCAAATTTATTGGCATACAGTTGGGCAAAGTAACTCCTGATTATTGCTCTAATTTCCTCTTCATTGGTGGAAAGTTCTCCCTTTTCATTTTTGAGACTAACAATTTGATTTTCCTCTTTCCTTTTTCTAATTAAATTAACTAGAGGTTTATCTATTTTGTTGGTTTTTTCATAAAACCAACTTTTAGTTTTATTTATTAATTCAATACTTTTTTTACTTTCAATTTTACTAATCTCTCCTTTTATTTTTAGGATTTCAAGTTTGGTATTTGATTGGGGGTTTTTAATTTGTTTTTTCTCTAGCTTTTTTAGTTGCAAGCCCAATTCATTGATTTTCTCTTTTTCTATTTTATGCAAATAAGCATCTAGAGATATAAAATTTCCCCTTATTACCGCTTTGGCTGTATCCCACAAATTTTGGTATGTGGTCTCATTATTGTCATTCTCTTGAATGAAATTAGTAATTGTGTCTGTAATTTGCTGTTTCACCCATTCATTCTTTAGGATAAAATTATTTAGTTTCCAATTGCTTTTTGGTCTATTTTCTCCTGGCCTTATATTGCATGTGATTTTTATTCCGTCATGATCTGAAAAAAATGCATTTATTATTTCTGCCTTCCTGCATTTGATTTTGAGGTTTTTGTGTCCTAGCACATGGTCAATTTTTGTATAAGTTCCATGGACTGCTGAGAAAAAAGTAAACTCCTTTCTGTCTCCATTTAATTTCCTCCAAAGATCTATCGTACCTAACTTTTCTAACATTTTGTTTACTTCCTTAACTTCTTTCTTATTTATTTTGTGGTTTGATTTATCAAGTTCTGAGAGAGGGAGGTTGAGATCCCCCACTATTATAGTTTTGCTGTCTATTTCTTCTTGCATCTCTCTGAACTTTTCCTCTAGCAATTTCCATGCTATACCACTTGGTGCATATATGTTTAGTATTGATATTGCTTCATCATCTATGGTACCCTTTAGGAAGATATAATTTCCTTCTTTGTCTCTTTTAATTAAGTCTATCTTTGCTTTTACTTGGTCTGAGATCAGGATTGCTACCCCTGCTTTTTTTTGTTCACCTGAAGCATAATAGATTCTGCTCCAGCCTTTTACCTTCACCCTATATGTATCTCTATGTTTTAGATGTGTTTCTTGTATACAACATATTGTTGGATTCTGGTTTTTAATCCACTCTGCTATCTGCTTCTGCTTTAAGGGAGAGTTCATTCCATTCACATTCACAGTTAAAATAACTAATTCTGTATTTCCTGTCATCTTATTTACCCTAGCTTATGCTTTTCTCTTTCTTATCCCCTTTCCCTCCTCCCTACTATTTTGCTTTTGAAAACCACTTCCCTCAAACAATCCTTCCCCTTTAGAGCCCCACCCACCCCCTTTTCCCCCCCTTTCCCTCCAGTTTCCTTATAAGTACGTCTATTATTCCCTCTGAGCCAAATCTGATGAGATGGAGATTAACCCAATTCTCATTCCCCTCCCTTTTCTCCCCTCAATCATTATAGGTTTTCTTTGCCTCTACATGTGATGTAATTTCCCTTATTTTACCTCCTTTTCCTCTTCTTCCAGTGTTATCCCTTTTCTACCTATAATTTCTTTTTCAGTTTATCATATCATAAGATTCATAAAATCATAATAAACATATAATAATAATCATAAAATCACAGTAATCATATGATAATAATCATAAAATCACAGTAATCATATCATAATCATAATGTAATAATCAATTCATAAAATCAACCCTCATTCTATAAGTATCTATAACATAATATGGTTCTCAAGAGTTATTTTTTCTTGTTACCTTTTTATGTTTCTCTTGTGTTCTGTGTTTGTAGATCAAATTTTTTGTTCAGTTCTGGTCTTTTCAGTAGAAATAGGTGAAATTCTCCTATATCATTGAAAGACCATCTTCTTCCCTGGAAGATAATGCTCATTCTAGCTGGGTAACTTATTCTTGGCTGTAATCCAAGTTCCTTTGCCCTTCTGAATATCTGATTCCAGGCCCTTAGATCCTTCAAAGTAGAAGCTGCTAGGTCCTGTGTGATCCTAATTGTAGCTCCCCGATATTTAAATTGTTTCTTTCTGGCTTCTTGTAATATCTTTTCCTTGGTATGATTGTTCTGGAATTTAGCCATGATATTTCTGGGGGACTTAATTTTTGGGTTTCTTTCAGGAGGTGATCAGTGGATTGTTTCAAGGAGTATTTTGCCTTCTGGGTGTAAAATATCAGGGCAGTTTTCTTTTATGATTTCCTGGAATATAGTGTCCAGGTTCTTTTTTTCATCATGGCTTTCAGGAAGCCCTATAATCCTTAGATCGTCTCTCCTAGATCTATTTTCCAGGTCAGTTGTTTTTCCTAGGAGATATTTCATGTTTTTCTCTATCTTTTCATTTTTTTGTTTTTGTTCAACTGATTCTTGAAGTCTTGATGAGTCATTAATTTCCAATTGTTCGATTCTAATTTTTAATGTCTTATTTTCTTCAGTTACTGTTTTTAGTTCCTTTTGCAATTGACCAATTACATTTTTTTGTTCATTGCATTCTTTTTCCATTTTTTCTATTTTATTTTTCAGTGATCTCATTTCGTTTCCCCATGTTTCTTCTAACTCTCTTTTAAGATTTTTTATGCAATGTTCAAAGAAAGCCTTGTGACATGGAGACCAATTTATGTCTCTCTTTGGGGCTTTTTCTGGAGTTGCTTTACCTTTAGGGGCCTCAGGATTTGAGGTCTGTTCTTCCCTCTCTCCATAAAAGTTGTCTATGGTGAGAGCTCTTTTTGGTTTTTTATTCATTTTTTTTTAAAGGTGTGAGGTCTGTTTAGGGCAAAGGTGGGACAGCTGCTTTAATTTGCCCTGGGGCAGTTCTGCTGATTGAGTTATTTCAGGAACTGGGCAGTTCTGCTGATTGAATTATGTCAGGGGCTGGGCAGCTCCGCTGATTGAATTATTTCTGGTGCTTATCAGACCTGTTGTTTGATTGATTGCTTTAAGGTGCTGTGTAATGGCAGCTAGTTACGATGCTCATCAGGGGTTCAGTGGTTCACAATCTATCCCCCTCAAAAGGCAGACCCTCCAAACCACCTGCCCACAATCAGGACAAATTGTTCCAAGAGGCTCGCAGAAGACTCCCAGGTGTGTGAAAAGCACAACGCTCCCACTCCTGTTCTGACTCCTGTTCCAGCTCCCTGCTCCAGCTCCCTGCCCCGGTCTCCCTGTGCTGCAGTCTGGGTTCAGCAGGCCACCCCCTGCCCCATTAAAACAGACCTGTTTTGAGGTTCCTCCAGAGTATCTTCTTCTAGAATCGTGTTGCTCTCCAGATATTGTGGATTTTTTTGCTTCAGAATCAGTCTAAAGGCTTCCTATTTTGTTGGTTTGAGGGGAGGTTAGAGGAGGTTACAGAGAATCCTGTCTGATCTCCGCCACCATAGCTCCACCCCCGGAAGGAAAACCCTTGATATGACTTTTAACAAATCATGTTTGGACATCTCATTTGACTTGTATATAGAATAAGAAAGCTAGAGTAATAATATCTAAGATCTCTTCTTGCTATGAAGCAATTTTTTACTCCATGCTACTGCTTCAGTTCACTTGTGCTCACCTTATTTTGCTAAGAAACACACACACATACATACACACATACAGAAAAAATTTTTTTCAAAATTAAAAAGTGAAAAAAAAAACTCTTTTTTTTTGTCTTGACAGCATTTTACTTTGCTTAACAATTTTCTGAAGCAACAAATTTATTTATGCCTAGTTGGACAGAGGCACTATTTTAGGTTTTTCTAAGGTACTAATTATATTCCCAAATTGCAAAGGTTTTAGTGCAGACATTCTCAGTAATCATCTGGGTATTACTACAAATTTGATTTTAAAGTTATTTTAGAAGTCTGCTTTGCTGGAGTCCTTGTGCCTTATATTGACTCTGTCAGAAGCTCACCAAAGTATATCTTTGTACCTAACTGAACACTTGATGTGCAAGGACTATGCCATTGACCCAATTGATTAAATTCCCTAAAATATGCATCTACTCAATGTGATTTAAATATTTCTCAATATGCTTTTCAGGATAGTGCATGTGATTTGGTGCAGAGTGGTCTTTGCAATAGGTGATGAATTACACTTGATATATTGTGTTGCTGATTATATGGGTTATAGATCTGATTCATAATTGTGCATGATTTAGTAGGTGATGTTTTTATCTTTGAAGAGGCTGTATTAAATTTACCTTGTATAGAGTTAATTCAATACTCAATGTATGAGTAATATGTTTCTAAAGTTAATGCATTCATGAGGATAGAACACAGTCACACTATGTCTGAATTTTGAATATACAATGTCTCATGTATTCTCTGAGGATATCAAAATGGATCCAGCAGTGATAGCAACAGAAATGAACAAATTCATTTACAGAGGAGATTACTGGCTGCCGTTCATGCTTCATAAATATCACAGTTTATGTAACACTTAGAATTCCAAACGGCCTGTGCAGAATATCTCTGCCTCCCCACAGCACCAGGCACAAGCCTCACAACCATGGTGGTGATATTGATTTGATTTCATGTGTAATTTGCTTATATGTTTTCTAAAATTAGCATTCCATGTGGGGACATTTAATAAAATCATAAGATACCAACATTTCTGTCCCCATATATTTTTGGTTATGGATTCTGTCATGAAAAAAGAATAACAAGTGACTTCATTTAGAAACATTCAGAAATGTTGTTCAAAATTATGTAATGGTCCTGTTAAATTTATTTTCATATGATCTAATTATTCAAACTCATATTTCAAAGATTCCATGAAAAGTGAGTCTCTTTCATTTATGATACTCTTATTTGTCAAATTAAGATTTAGCTACTTATGTGACATTAGGTAAGTTTTAATTTCTCTGGTTATCTGTTTCCTCCTCTATAAAATGATATTATCTTGTAAGATATCCCCTAAAACATTTCCAACTCTATATTTGTAATCTATGAGTAACACCTTTCTATGCAATTTTGAAAAAAATGAGTTAAAAACCTTGCTAAATCAATATCAAAACTAGAAGAACAGAGAATTTTAGAAACATAAAGAGCCTAACCTTAATAAAAAAGGCCTGTCAAGTTGTCAACAAATAGGTGAGTCAAAGCTAGTGTTTCTAGATATATAAAAGGATGCATATAAATGGTAGATTTGGGAAGGACCTAAATTTAATGGAGTAACTTAACTCTTCTATTTTCTTTGTGTATGCCTGGGAGTAAAAACTCCATATGAGGAGCAAATATAGTATACTTGAAACTCCCGAACCTCTTTACAAATACCTTTGGTGTTTCTATTTTTTTCCACTAAGGAATAAACACACAATCTTATAATTCCATTATTTTGATGCATTCAAGAACAATGAGAAAGTTGATATACCAAAGCTTCTTGGTTTTGTTTGGTCTTTATTTAAAAAATGGTAGCTATTTCAATTCACACTCAATCTTTTAATGTAGCTTAGTGGTAAAAATGAACAAAGATGCTGCAAAAATAATTGGTGAAAATACAGCTTTTTAAAAATATATTTGTGGAGACTACTCTCCCAAGTTATGGATCCCTGTTCAATTATTCATTCCACAAGCAATTAAAAAGTTCCAACTATGTTTGTCATTCTGAATGAACAATGGGATAGAAGGACAATTGAAAATTATGCCTTCCCTTTAAGCTTGAATTCTACTGGGAAAAACTACTTGCACAGAGATATAGTAGAATGGAAGTTCCTTGAGGTTAAGAACAACTAATTTTTGTATTTGTGTTCACCAGTTACTAGGAAAACAAATCTTTGTTGACTGATTATCAAATACAAAATATATAATATCAACAGCAAGTAATTTATGGATTAGTACTCACAAAGACAATGGGAATTAAGAAAAGTCAAAGATAAGATGGTGGAACTTGGGATAAGTCTAGAATTGAGGGATTAAAAGAGACAAAGGTGAGGAGGAAGAGAATTCTGGGTGTGAATGACACACTTGAAGAAAGGGAAATGTGGAAAATGTCAAAACTTCTACCAGAGCTTATAAGTAGGTCAGTTTGTCTAGAACATACAATATGTAGTGTAATGAGAAATCAATCCAATAGTAGACTGTCTTCCATTGAACAGCTTGAAAATTTTAATGAAAGGATGAAGTGATTTCTTGAAGGAATTTACTCTCTCAGCTGTCTAGTAATTAATCAAAGATTTCATTGGCCCTAAAGGGGGAAAAGATGAACCTTTTTTTTTTTTTCTAGATAATGACATGATTCTCTATCCCTATGAGGCATCACCTGTATCATTCTATCTCAGAGGTTAAATGAATGTGTGTGTTTTAAATTACATTGCATTCATAAGCTATTTTAGTTCCAGAATTGATTTGCATTTTAACAAGGTGAAATGCTTCAGGGTGAAAATAAAAGCTGCACCAAACCATATATGCATGTGAAAAAGTATTAAACATATAGGATAGCTACAAAATGCAAACCAAAGTTCAGATCTGTCAATTAATGGCTTAGTTTGGTTGATGCATTTAGCCCCAAGTGGTTTTCTGGGGCTCCAAATCAAGGACATGTGTTTTCCATAATACTATTTCAGATCAGTGAGACAGTTGCCAAATGTTCACCTTACACCATATGGCACAGATATAACCATAAGAATCTGGTCTTTTAAAATATACTAGGAAGTTACCTTTGTCCTCAGGGAAACAAGAAAATAATTAAAGATCAAGGAGATAATGATCCATGTATCAATTCAGTATTCCAATTCAACATGAAAGCATCAATGAACTGAACAAGTGATGTTGCCAAAGATCTATACAGTAATGACCTGACTTTGACCTCAGTTACTTATGTGTGTACATGATTATCTTCTGACTTAAATGTTCCTAAACTTGTTTTAAAAAAATTACACTATTCCCCAGGAAATCTTTGTAATAGGCATTATAAACAAGTTTCCCCCCCAAACATTTGAAAATTCTACATTATATGATTATGAAATACTATAGATTTTTCTATGTAATTCTCTAGTAAGAATTATGACACTCCCTCCCCTTCCCAGGTTAAAAAACAATAGGGTTAAAGTAATTATAGCATAGCTCTAAGCATATAAGACACCTAAAATAACCAAGGAGTTTGATCTCTATTCTATCTTGTTGCAAGCTCTATTTTCATATCAATACATCTTATTGAGAAGATCACTGAACTTAAGAATCTGGAGATGTGTATGGACATCATATTTTAAACACTTTATAGCTGTTTGACCCTGACCAAATCATTTAACCTTTCACTAACTTGGTTTCAATCACAAGCTAAATGGGGAAAACAATGTCTGGGATACCTACCAAATAGACTTGATTTGACAGAAGTGTTTGCAAATCTGCATCTTATATACAAATAACATTATTATGTAGTCTTTCAATCAAAGATGCTTGAATGTACCATTTTGGGATATGAGCAAGATGAGCAATACATTTTATTTCACCACATTCCACTAGTGATTTTGCATAACTATTAGAGAGAGGCATTGTGAAAATAAGCAGGATACATACAACATATGAACAGCAAAGAATTGTACAGGAGAATCAATGCAAAAAAGATCATCAAAATAATGTATGATTGGAAAACAAAATTGGTCTATTATCTTGCAAAAGCTAGTGATGATTATTGATTGTCCTACATGAACTATTGGAATCTGTATAATGTCCAAGAGATTTAGAGGATGACAGTAAATTTGGTAGGCCTTCTATATATTCTATTTATGGAAAGACATGGACAACAGTTCATGCACAGAATGCATAAGCATGGAGGAGTTGAAAATTATGTTCCTACATAGGATACAAAAATCAGTGAAGTGACTGAAGTATTAAAGTAGAGGAATTTCTTAACAGTAATGACTTTCATAGTATTGAAGCTGGAAGGTAGTCTCAGGTCCTCAGGTCACATATGATGAAAAGTGAAGTATGAAAAAAAATTGAAGCCTTGTCCAAAGGCACACAAAAGGTAAATAAGAAAGAAAGATATGAATACTGGTTTTCTGACTTGATCCAGAATTTTTTCCACCTCAGTTGTTTCAATGTTTAGGAAATCTATTTCCATATCAATAGATGCTTCAATGCATGGTTTTATCTCTTTATGTTAATGAACATGTTTATAGATAGAGAGTGCAATAAATCTCCTGCAAAATTTTCCCTCTACAAGTTTGTGATATAGAATCAGGATCTTATTTTTCTAATCAACTACCAAATTTTCAGCAACATAATGGAATACTACAGCAGATTGTTGGAGTATACATGTATGGAAGGAAACAGTCAATTGAATATATTATAGCTTTGAAGAGAAAACTACATAAAAGGCAAGTTCTAATTTCTTTAGATTTTGTATTGAGGTTAAAATTAAATCATGGAATTTCATGGGAATCTAGTAAATAGCAGAACCATAGCTAACAAATAGCGTATAGCACTTTGCAGTAGTGTGCTGAATTAGAAGAATGCTGACATTTGCAATATTTCAGAAGACTGAAAACAGTAAATGGTTCCAAATTAGCATCAATAACTCATTAAAAATTAGGTGATACTATATTAAATACCTGAGATGAGCCCCACTGTCTCCTGACTGACCCTAGCTGAATTCAAATGATGATCACATTATTCTCTTTATAATTATAGAAAGTGCCACTTGACCAAGTGGAAATATAACCAATTATATCTGTGGTTGAAAAAAAAAGGGGGTGGGAGATGAGTACTAGATTTGTAATCAGAATGCCAAGATTACTTATTACCATGCAGTTGTATAAACCATTTAATGTCACTGGATCTCATGATCTTCATGTATATATATAATGAGAAAAATAGGCAAGTCCTTTAGAAAGATGAAAGGTCTTCAAGAATGCAATTTATTGATTTTTAATTTTTTTAATGTTCAGGATCTGGCAGATTACTTTGCACATGCTAAATGATCATTGAATTGGAATAGATTGGATTGGATGAACATGAATTGAATTGGATTAGATTGGAATGGTTTGAATTAACAGTTTGAATTCAATTGATTTCTAAGGATCCTTCTTGTTCCTATGATCTTATAAACTTCATCCTGTAAGTTAATGATCCTAGTTATTATAGTTCATGTTTCAATAATGTTATTTCTTGAAAAAAAGAAACCAATCAATTGTGGGATAAGTAATAATTACATAAAGTATACTTTAAACTCAAAAAAATGCCTTTTGGTTTTATGGTTTTAAAATTAGTTTCAAAACTAACTTGGGCTCCAAGAACATGAGAGAATCTAGAGGATATGTATCACAGAATATAGAATTGGTGCATAAACTGAATGTTCTGTATTGTCTGGCCTTGTAGCAAAGATATTTTCCTCAAGTTGGACAATGTTACTCTTAATTTGAGGAAAGTATCTCTTCCATCCTGGAAAGACTGTGTATTGAACAATTAAATAAATTAAATAAAACAAAAAAAAATAAATTAAATAAATAAATAAATAAAATTAAAAATTGAACAAATAAAAAGCAGAGTCAAAGAATGAAATCTACAGTAAAGAACTATACTTTTCTCTTTTTTTGTATCAAAAAATGAAAAATGGAAATTTTTTTGCCAAAAGCATTTGTATAGCACAAAAGATTATACAGTGGATAAAGCATTGGGTCTGGAGTGAGGCAGATCTAAATTCAAATCTAGTATCAGACATTTCTTAACTCTCTAATCCTGGAGAAGTCATTCAATCTCAGGTTCAATTTCCTCAACTATAAAATGAAGATAAAAATTTCACCTATCTCCCAAGTTTGTTGTGAGGATTCAATCAAATTATAATCTTAAAGCAGATGGCAAAGTGCTTGGCAAATAGTAAAATGGTCAATAAAGGCTTTGGTAGTTCATTGTTTTCATTCAGAAATCTAGGAACCTCACTATCTGAAACCATCTCCTGTGTTGCCATTATATAGTTATAATGTCTGATTTCTGGCATAGTGTGTGGATAACTTGTGTTACTACTATGTGGTAGACACTAGAGAGTCTTAAACATTAGAGAGTCAACTAAAAGCAAAAACAATTATTTCCATAAAGTATTTCAAATTGTTGTTATAAAGCAGACACATAATTTGTTAAAAATAATGAGGGAGGAGACATCTATAATATCTGAGGGAAAAAGAAAAAGCCCATTATGGAATATGTCTTTTGAGATGAAACTTAAAATCAAGCTATTTAAAAGATAGAAATAAGGAAAGAGATAATTTCAGAAAAGGACTCCAATAAGCACAAAGACATTGAAATGGGACTTAGAGTATTATTGTAAAAAGAAAAGCAAATAAGCCAGAATAACTGCATTATTGAGTGTATTGAGATGAAAAGTTTAACCAGACTGATAAATACAGGTTTGGGGCATATTATGAAAAACTTTAAATGTCAGAGGACTCCATATATGATTGAGAGTAGTAGGAAGCCACTGCACCTTACTTATAGGCAAAAAAAACCCTTTTACTCAATCCATTTATCTTCACTAGTTATTACCCACACTTTTCTTCCCTTTAGTGGCTAAACATCTTGAGAAAGTTGTATATAATAGGTGCATCCACTTTTTCTTCTTACTGTTCTCAGCTTTCTTCAATTTTGCTTCTATTCTCAGAATTGAAGATTAGATATGTTTGCAATCTAATGGCCATTTTGCAATATTTTTCTGTTTTTCCTTCTCTTTCAACCATTGACAGAATTGCATTTTTGTTTCCTTTCTCATTATTTTCTTCATTGCATTGTTTTTCTTGTTTTGTTTTGTTTTGGTTTTAGTGCCATTATTTTTTACACAATCTACTCACGTGACTGCTCATTCTAAATTTTCTTTTTTGTATGTTCATCCAAATTACAACTATTATTAATAGATTTCATACAAGTCAGTGTTATGGGCATTTTTTTGTTTTATTTGTACTCTATTTCCCTTAGTCATATCATCAACTCCTATGGATCCAATAGCTTTTATATCTTTTTTTATGCTGATGACAATGAAATCTTAACTTCTGTGTTGATACTGTCACTTAAAATTATAGACTATTCGAAGCTTGATATTATGTAACTTTGTTAAATTCAATGTGTCCAAAATTGAATTTTTTAATACTTCCCCCACTCCCAATTCCAAGCTTTTCTTCATTTCTTAAAAGTTATATAACTTGCAAAGGTCTGAGTTGGAATCTGAATCTAGTTCTTGATTCCAAGTCTAGTGTTCCACTGACAAAATCACATGGAAATCTTTATATATTAGTTACATTCAACAAGTGAAATAAAATGGGATTCAAAAAAGTTAAGTAAATTGCACATGAACATAGTGCAGTCCCTCATCAATACATATATTCTGCATTTCTTTCAAATCTCTTTCAAATAGCATTTCAGATCTCACCCTCATGTGTAACTCTTTCTCAAATAATTTTGAATTTAGTATAAATATGTATTTGAAGATTTACATAATTTCCACTCATTGAATTTAAAGTTTTAAGAATCCAATAAATTTGATTTTTTTCATTGTCTCACCAGTTCTCAGCTTAGCATTTTATACTAAACATTTTATAAGTGTTTGTTGAAGTAAAGAAAAAAAAAAGATAACCACTGTTAAAACCAAGCCTATGAAACTGAATTATTGACTACAAATTTGGTTCTCTTGTCATTATAAGATGGGCAATATAGATAAAAAATTTTAATGTATTAATATATATGTTGAATCCTCCCTAATGTTTTTTAGGCACATGACATTGTTTTCTTTTGTTTAATTTTCCTTTACTGTCTTTCTTTTTTTTTCTATTTTCCCTTATTTTGTATTCCTTTCTATATTTTTTTTAAATTCATAAGAAAAAAATGGTTAAGTTTATTTAAAAAGCATAATTCTTGAGGGTGGAAACAAGGTAGTGGAGAATAGACAGGCTTTCTTGAGAGTCCCTCAAAATCTGAGGGATTTTGTCTGAACTCTTTCTGGTTTCCCTCAACATCAGCACTAGATCAAGCTCCTGAATGGGTTTTGGAGTGACATAACTGACCAAATATTTGGAGCACAGCATGTTTCAAGCATAAACCATTTTAAAAGAACTTCAGGAAAGGGGGGGTAATCCAGTTCAGGCATAGTGCAGGGAGGCCAAGGGTAGAGAGGCCTCTCTATGCTGGGGGAATCTACTGAGAGGCTCTTAGACAAATTATAGCAGCATTGGCTATTCTGTCCTGGTTCAGAAGCCACTGAATGAGCAGTCTAACTGTGAGACTTCCAATCCAACTACCAAAGGTAAATAGTGAGCCCTTAAACCCCAGCATAGTAAGTAAGATTGGTTATAACCATCTGTCATGGGAAGGAAGCCTGCATCAATGTCTGTAGGACATTTTGTATCTTCTGTCTCTTGTAGAAGAAGCTTGGGATAATCTTCTATTGGCCCTAATAAAAGACCTCAACCTTTGAAAATAATCAAAAAAAAAAAGCAAAAAGAGCTCTGATAATACATAGCTATTATCTATACAAGGAAGAATAGATCTCAAAGCATAAGGAAACTAAAGGTAAACTGTCTAAAGATGAAGCCTCAAAGGGTGATATGAGTTTTTCTTCCACTCAAAAGTCCCTCTTGGAAGGATTCAAAAAAAAGTTCTCAAAAGAGAATTAAAAAAAAGGGAAAGGAATTGAGAGCTTTGGAAAAGAAAATGCAGAAATTGTCTGAAGAAAATCATTCATTAAAAAATAGAATTGGAGAAATGGAAAAAGAAAACATCTCCTTAAAAATAGATTTGGCAGGGGCAGCTAGGTGGTGCAGTGGATGGAGCACCGACCCTGAGGTCAGGAGGACCTGAGTTCAAGTCTGGTCTCAGACACATAACAGCTGTGTGACCCTGGGCAAGTCACTTAACCCCAACTGCCTCAGCAAAAAGCAAAAAAAAATAGATTTGGCAAAACAAAAAAAGAAAACAACTCCTTTAAAAACAGAATTGATAAAATGAAAACTGAGAGTAACTCCCAATAATTTATAATTGGAGGGGGGTGTGGAGCCAAGATGGCTGAGAGGACCCATGTTTCTTTCTGACCTTGCCTCACATCCCTTGAACTAATTAACAAATCTAACCTCTGAATTATTTCTAGACAGGCAGAAACCACAAATATTGGGAGTGTAACAAATTATTAGCACAAGATAATTTCAAAGCTCTCCAGAAAAGATCTTTTTCAATCGGGCCCAGAGAAAGGCAGATAAAGCTGAAGCAGGCCAAGCACAGAAACCGGTAAAGGCTGCATAGACCCAAGGCAGCACCAGAGAATCTACAGAGAGAATTGTTGGCTACTCTGCCCTGGGTGCAAGCCAGTAGATCAGAAGAGAAAAGGTAAATAGTGAAACTGAAATGCCAAAATTTCACAGGACCTGGCCTCATCAACTCAGCACTGGAAGGCAGTAAGTACTGACCAAGCAGAGCCACTGCCACTTATAGAGGAAGTTTGGATAATCTTCCTTGCCATAAAAGCAGATCTCAACTTCTAAAAAAAATGAGAAAAAAAGCAAAAACAACCTTTACCATAGATAGTTTTTATGGTGAAATAGAAGAACAGATTTCAAACCTTGAGAATAAAAACAGATCATCTCCAGACAAATCCCCAAAGGGTGATATAAATTTGTCCCCATCACAAAATGCTCTCCTAGAAGACTGAGGAGTCACAATAAGTATTACTTAGAGCATTTTCTTTTAGGGAAGAAGATGGGTATTCAATGAAAAGGTGAATTTAATTTATTTCTGATGAAAAGACACAGTTAAAAAATGACCTTCGAATATAGAACTCAAGAGAAGCATAAAATGGTAAAAAGAAAAAAAAACACTTGAGAATTATATTTCTGTTGTGGGTATACATAGAGAGAACATGTATAATTTGATTTTACTGTTATAACATAAAAATGAAACTAGATGTGTAAAGGGGATTGTACTGGAAAAAAAGGGAAAGTGGAGGCAAAATGATGGAAATTACATCTCACAAAGAGGCAAAGGAAACCTATTTTATTTGAGAGAAAAAAAGGGAAGGGAATAAACAGTGTGTGGATCATACTCTCATCCGATTTGGCTTCAATAGAAAATATTAGACTTACTTTGCTTCACAAGAAAGTTCTCTCACATTATAGAAAAGGGGGAGGGGGAAAGGGAAGGGATAAGTTAAATATAAGAGAAAATAGAAATAATAGGGGAAAGGCATAAGAAAGGGGAAGGGATTCTAAATGGGAAGGGCTGCTTGAGGCAACTGGTGTTCATAAGTAAAATATTAGGGATAAAAGAAAGGGGAAAAGAAAGGGAAAAGGGGTAAATAAGAAGGCTGGAAATACATAATTAGTAGTTTTAACTATAAATGTGAATAGCATGAACTCTCCCATAAAGTAAAATCAGATAGAAAACTGGATTAAAAGCCAGAATCCTACAATATGTTGTTTACAAGAAACACATTTAAAGCAGAATGATACATACAGAGTAAAGGTAAAAGACTGGAGTAGAATCTGTGATTCTTCAGGTGAAGTAAAAAAGCTGGGGTAGCCAACCTCATCTCAGATTAATCAAAAACAAAAATTGATTTAATTAAAAGAAATAAGGAAGGAGACTATATCTTGCTAAAAGATACCATAGATAATGAAGCAATATAAATAGTAAACATATATTCACCAAGTGGTGAAGTGTAGGAGCTCCAAAAAGAAATACATAGCAAAACTATAATAGTGGGAGCTCCCAAGCTTGCTCTCTCAGAACTAGATAAATTGAACACAAAATAAATCAAAAAGAATTTAAGGAGGTAAATTGAATACTAGAAAAATTAGGTATGATAGATTTTAGGAGAAAATTGAATGGGGAAAGGAGTAAACTTTCTTCTTAGTAGGTCATGGAACCTATAGAAAAATTGACCACATATTAGGACATAAAGACTTCAAAATCAAATACAGAAAAGCAGAAATAGCAAATGCATGTTTTTCAAATCATGATACAATAAAAATTACATTCAATAGAAGGCCAGGGGAAAATAGGCCAAAAAGTAATCAGAAACTAAATAATTTCATCCCAAAGAATGAAAGGGTGAAACAGCAAATCATAGATAAAATTTATAATTTTACCCAATAGAATGACAATAATGAGACACCATATCACAATTTGGGTGATGCAGCCAAAGCAGGAATAAGCCAAAGCAAAGCAAAAAATTGGGGAAATTTTATATCTCTAGATGATTGCTTGTATAAAATAAAGACAGAGAAGATCAACAAATTGGCTGTGCAACTAAAAAAGCCAGAAAAATTATTGAAAACTCTCAATCGGGGTGTGGAGCCAAGATGGTGAGCTGCAGACATCATTCTCTGTGAGCTCCTGAGACCTTCCCTCAGACCCAGACAAAGTGAGCCTCCGAACTAGTTCTAGAGTGAGGGCTCCATCAAACACTTGGACTACAATACACTTCTATCAAAAATCTATTTTGAAAGAATTCCAGAGAAGGTCAGTTTCAGACACACAGGGGATCGGCAACTTGCTGCTATCAGACCCCAGTGCGCCCAGGCCTGAAGAGGGGGCTAGGACAGAGTGGCGGAATTTAGGCACCCAGGAAGTCCCTGGGAGACACTTGGGCCACTTTGCTCTGCTTATGGGCAGGTGCTTTGGCAGATCTGCCTTTGGTAAAGGGTGGATTGAGAGCAGCTGAAAGGGTGGTCCTAGTGCAGATCTAGCCCAACCAGCCCCACACCAAAAGTCAACTCCGGGAACTGTCCCAGGGCAAATTAAAACTGCTACCTGTCCAGCGCTTGTTCCTCAGGTCAAAAACATGAGCAAGAAGCAGAAGAGAGCTCTCACCATAGACAGTTTTTACAGAGAGAAAAGTAGGGCAGTCCCCAGATCCTGAGGTTCTGAAAACAATCCCAGAGGAAGTCACAAAGGCGGACATGAGCTGGTCCCCCTTTCAAAAGGCTTACCTGGAAGATTGCATAAAGAATCTCAAAAGAGAGCTAGAAGAAGAATGGGGAAATAAATTGAGATCAGTGCAACAGAGATGTCAAAAACTGGAAAACAAGAGTGGTGAATTGAAAAAAGACAACAATTCACTGAAAAACAAAATTGGTGAATTGGAAAAAAATCACCAATTCAATGGAAAATAAAAATGGTGAATGGGAAAAAGACAACAATTCACTGAAAAACAAACTGGTGAATGGGAAAAAGACAACACTTCACTGAAAAATTAAATTGGCAAAAAGGAAAAAGAATGTATTGAACCAAGAAATTCAATTGGCTGGCTACAAAAGGAACTAAAAAAGATAACTGAAGGAAATAATATTTTAAATATTAAAATTGAACATATAGAAGTAAATGACTCAAAAAGATTTCAAGAATCAGTCAAAGAAAAACCAAAAAATAAAAAAATAGAAGAAAATATGAAATAACTCCTAGGAAAAACAACTGACTTGGAAAACAGATCTAGGAGAGACAATCTAAGGATTATAAAACTCCCTGAAAGCCATGATGAAAAAAAGAACCTTGAGCCTATCTTCCAGGAAATCATAAAAGAGAACTGCCCTGATGTTTCAGAATAAGAAGGCAAAATTGGCATTGAAAGAATTCACCTATCACCTCCTGAAAGAGACCCCAAAATCAAAATCCCAAGGAATATTGTGGCCAAATTTCAGGAGTATCGCACCAAGGAAAGGATATTGCAAGCAGCCAGAAAGAAACAGTTCAAATACCAAAAAAATGTAATTAGAATTACACAAGATCTGTCAGCTTCCACATTAAAGGATCAAAAGGCCTGGAATCAGATATTCTGAAAGGCAAAAGAACTTGGATTACAGCCAAGAATAAGTTATCCAGCTACAATGAGCATTATCTTCCAGGGAAGAAG
>JAJPUD010007498.1:0-22434 GCA_023553655.1 Myrmecobius fasciatus | reverse complement strand
TTCCTTCCTTCCTTCCTTCCTTCCTTCCTTCCTTCCTTCCTTCCTTCCTTCCTTCCTTCCTTTCTTTCTTTCTTTCTTTCTTTCTTTGTCTTTTGTTCTTTCATCAGTACTTGCTGACTCATGGAATTCTATTTGAATGATATAAAATTTTTCATCAAATAAAATGTCTGCATCTCAAAATTCACATTCTAAAACTCCTTTGCAAGCAATAAAATGTAAAAAAAAATCAAATGAATATAAAAGGAAATGGTTTGATGTGAATGACAAAAAGTTATAGCTTACTTATTTAAGTGAAATCAATATAAAAATAGAATTGAAAAAGAACAACCACCACCTACTATTAAAATGGGCCCTAGAACTCTGAGTC
The DNA here is from genome assembly GCA_023553655.1 of Myrmecobius fasciatus. NCBI lineage: Eukaryota > Metazoa > Chordata > Mammalia > Dasyuromorphia > Myrmecobiidae > Myrmecobius > Myrmecobius fasciatus. Next base: position 22,067 of record JAJPUD010007498.1, on the reverse strand, counting down.
ACTGGGGAAAAAAAAGAAACAAGCATTAATATTAGGATCATTTGGGTGTACTTTTCCCTATCTTATTTTGTTAAATGCAATTGAAGCTGCATTAAAATACATTAAGATATAAAAGTATATAATCTAATAACAACCATCTAAGTCTGTAACCCTGGGGAAGATAAATCAACATGAACACATTAGATACACTTTTAAACACTTTAGAACCATTTTACTCAAATTCACAAGTGTCACTTAAGTCGAAATCTTCAATAACAGTTTTTTTTTTTCCTTTGCGAGCAAACAACCTGATATGATATAGGGTAATGTCCTTGAGCTTTTCTTGCTGACTTGTAAAATAAAATGTTTTCAAACTTTAATGATGGAGTGCTCCACTTTAGCATACAGAGAAACAATTTATCTATTTCTGTAGTTGGTTGTTAACAACTATAGCTCAAGCACTACTTTTTTTTTTCTTTTTTTTGCCTTTTGGAGTCTTGAACATGTTGATTAAGAAATTGGTGTTAAATAACATTAATTAAGGAATCATGGAAAAGTTAGCTGTCTGTTGTCTTTATAGGATAAATGTTAATTACTTAAGCGATACAGAGAATCATAGAAAATAAAATGTATTATTTTATTACATAAAATTAAAAATCTAATATAGCTAATCTTAAAATGGATAAAAATAACTGAAGGAAAAAAAAAAGTCTACGAATAAAGTTTCTCTCATTCCAAGATATAAAAAGAACCTATTCAAATGTATAAGAATTGGGATGATTCCTTAATTGATAAGTCATCTAACTGTATAGACATACACTTCTCAAGGAAAGAAACTAGGCTATGTATATGAAAAAAGTCTGCAAAATGGGAACCATTTTCAAAATGACGGGGAAAATGCAATAAATCTAGAAGAATAATTTATAGAACATCAGTATTATAAAAATCAACATTTAAAAAAATAACATAAATAATGAAACGAGGGAAAGCTTTATAACATCAGACAGTAAAACCAAAGAACTTTGAAGAATTTAGGAACTTTAATTCCTAAATGATAATTCATAATTTTGAGAAAATGTTGATAAATTCACTATCCATCACAGAGAGAAGATGAGTTTAGGTGCAGAATATATTTATGTATACAACCTCTGAGGAAATTTGTTTTACTTGACTACTCATATTTGTCATAAGAAATTTGTGTTTCTTTTCCTTTTCAATGAGATTAGGGTGGAAGGGAAAGAAAATAGGTAATTATTAAATAAATACAGAAGTGTGCTGCTACAGATGTAGAATGTTGCATGCATACTCAAGATGCAATTGCACCATTTTTTTTCATTGTTAACTTTCCCACAAGAGATCTATCTCAAATGAAATGAGGCTCTCTGCAAATATTTGTAATGTAAAAACAAAAAAAATCAATTAAAATGACTTAGATTTTTAATCAGTTATTTCAGGTAATGTGACATATTAATGTCTGTCCACCAAATCAATAATATGCTTGTCATTTCCAAAGACAATATTTTTCTGTCTATAGAATATCTTTACTTTGAAGGGGAAGCTGGGCTAACTCTTCTGTTATATAAATTAGTTTAAGTGATCAAAAGCATATGATTTTTGGGCATATTGTTTGTTTTTCTTTTATTTTTTGATGGCATGGTAGAATAGAGAAACTATATTTTTCTTTATACTCCATTATTCATTCAGGCCAATTATGAAGAAAATGAAAAATGCTTGCAGGATTTCATTGGAGAACAAATTTGTTAACTCTTACATAACCTGTAATTGGGTAATATACATATATAATATTTTTTTAAATCCTATCATACCAAGTGACCATATCCAAAGGAAAATATTTTAACTACTGGACAATAAGATAGACATATCAGTTCCTCTCTTTAGCACAGTAAGTTTTGAAGTAAATGTTGGATTCAGATATGTCAGATCATCATAGAGATAGAGTTGGTAGGGATTTTTTTTTTAGCTTCTTTAGTCCAACTCCTTAACCTATAAAAGAAAAAATGAAAACCCAGAGAAGGGAAGCAAGTTATAAAATGACATATAGATAGGAAATGACAAAACTAATAATTTAGTAGTCTATTTTCTTCCTAGCTTACTATGGATAATTTTCTTTATGGAAGTTGTCCAAATATATAATTCTGGAATATAACATAAGATATTCCATGAATTCCTAGACAATCGGAGACCAGAAGAGAGCATTCTTCTTTTTAGGAAAAACACATTTTTTAAGAGAATAACATTAATCCCATCAAAACTTCCTAAATGCATCCAAATTTTTGTTACATAAAGGCTGGGGATAGAGCCAAAGAAGTAGCAGTTCAATCAGACTTTCAAGGCATACAGTTGTGTCTCTGTTTTTCAAAATTCCTGCTACTTATGCCTGTGAATTTAAATGAGTTATTCAGAATGGCATGTCTTCACAATTTGTGATATAATAGATTGTTATATATTTTAAATTGGATACCTGACTACATTAAGAGCTAGAAGCAAGCAGAGAAAATGATTGAGCAGAGATATTTACACAGTTTTATTTATTTATACATATGATGCATTATTTAAATACAGCTTGTATGGTTCTAAAATCATCAGCAAAATGAAGTTATATTGAGGAATACCCTTTAAACATCCAAACTGACAACCTATAAGACAAAACCAGTGAAAATTCAATGAGTATCATGCAATTATAAAAAAAAAAGAAGTATGCTGCCAATTTCCTTTCATGATAGGCATAAGGAAATTGGTGATATTAATATTTGCTAATAAGAATCATCTATATACATGTATATATAGACATATATAGAATAAAAATATTATACTGATCTCTAAAAACATTAATTTCTAGATATTTTAAATTATCCTATTTGAACCCATTCTTTTTATTATTATTATTATTATTATTAAAGCTTTTTATTGGTATAACATATGTCTGGGTAGTTCCCCAGCATTGATCTTTACGAAGCTTTCCATTACAAAATTTACCCCGAGTCCCCTCCCTTCCCCTAGATGGCAGGAAGTCCACTACATGTTAATAATGTTGAAATACATGACAAGTGATTAAGGAAAAATCCTATCTGCAAGAAAAAAAAGAAAATCAGAGAAAGGCAACACAATGCAAGCAAATGTCAATAGAGATCATGAAAATATTACTTTGTGGTCCATATTTCATGTCCCTATTTCTGGGTGTATATGGTTTTCTTCAGTGAACAATTGGAACTGGTTTGAGACAATTCTTTATTGCAGAGAGCCATGTCCATCAGATTCGATCATCATGTAATTCTGTTCTTGCTGTGCATGATGATCTCCTGGTTCTGCTCATTTCACTCAGCATCAGTTCATGCAAGTCCCTCCAGGCCTCTCTGAAATCGTCCTGCTGGTCGTTTCTTACAGAGCAATAATATTCCATAACATTCATATACCATAATTTATTCAGCCACTCTCCAATTGATGGGCATCCCTTCAGTTTCCAGTTTCTAGCCACTACAAAAACGGCTGCCACAAACATTCTTGCACATGTGGGTCCCTTTCCCTCCTCTAGGATCTCTTTGGGATATAGGCCCAGTAGAAACACTGCTGGGTCAAAGGGTATGCACAGTTTGACAACTTTTTGAGCATATCTCCAAATTGCTCTCCAGAATGGTTGAATCCGTTCACAGTTCCACCAACAATGTATTAGTGTCCCAGCCCTCCCACATCCCCTCCAACATTCATCGTTATCTTTTCCTGTCATTTTAGCCAATCTGACAGGTGTGTAGTGGTATCTCAGAGTTGTCTTAATTTGCATTTCTCTGATCAATAGTGATTTGGAGCAACTTTTCATATGACTAGAGATAGTTTTAATTTCATCATCTAATATATATGAGACAATTCTCTATATATGTTAGAAATGAGGCCTTTATCAGAACCATTAAATGTAAAGATGATTTCCCAATTTGATGCTTCCCTCCTAATCTTGTCTGCATTAGTTTTCTTTGTACAAAAACTTTTTAACTTAATATAATCAAAATTAGACATCTGGTGTTCAATTAGGAGTTCCAGATCTTCTTTGGACATAAATTTATTCCATCTCCACCTGTCTGAGAGATAAACCATATTACCTTACTTTAACTTGCTTACAAAGTCACTCTTTATATGTAGATGATGAACCCATTTATATCTTATCTTGGTATGTGGTGTTAGGTATGGGTCAAGCCCTAATTTCTTCCACACTAGTTTCCAATTTTCCTAGCAGTTTTTGCCGAATAGTGAGTACTTATACCAAAAGCTGGGGTCTTTGGGTTTATCAAACACTAATTGTTAAGGTTATTGCCTAGATTGTCCTGATAACCTATCCTGTGCCACTGATCGACTGCTCTATTTCTTAGCCAGTACCAAATGGTTTTGATGACCGCTGCTTTATAATATAGTTTTAGATCTGGTACAGCAAGGCCACCTTCACCAGCCTTTTTTTTTATTAATTCCCTTGAAATTATTGACCTTTTGTTCTTCCAAATGAACTTTGCTACTATTTTTTCTAGATCTGTAAAATAATTTCTTGGGAGTTTGATTGATATGGCACTAAATAAGTAGATTAGTTTGGGTAGTATTGCCATTTTTATTATGTTTGCTCTGCCTACCCATGAGCACTTAATACTTTTCCAATTGATTAGATCTGATTTTATTTATGTGGAAAGTGTTTTGTAGTTTAGTTCATACAGTTTCTGAATTTTCCTTGGCAGGTAGATTCCCAAATATTTTATCCTATCATCTGCTATTTGGAATGGAATTTCTTTTTGTATCTCTTGCTGCTGAATTTTGTTGGTAATATATAAAAATGCTGTTGATTTATGTGGATTTATTTTAAATCCTGCAACTTTGCTAAAGTTGTGAATTGTTTCTAGTAGTTTTTTAGTTGAGTCTCAAGGGTTCTCTAAGTATACCATCATGTCATCTGTAAAGAGTGATAATTTGGTTTCTTCATTACCTACTCTGATTCCTTTTATCTATTTTTCTTCTCTTATTGCTAAAGCTGACATTTCTAATACAATATTAAATAGTAATGGTGACAGTGAGCAGCCTTGTTTCACTCCTGATCTTATTGGGAATGGTTTTAGCTTGTCTCCAGTACATATGATGCCTGCTGATGGTTTTAAATAGATGCTACTGATGATTTTAAGGAAAAGCCCATTTATTCCTATACTCTCTAGTGTTTTTAATAGGAAAGGGTGTTGGATTTTATCAAATGCTTTTTCTGCATCTATTGAGATAATCATATGGTTTTTGTTAGTTTGGTTAATAATATAATTAATTATGCTGATAGTTTTCCTAATATTGGACCAGCATCCCTGGTATAAATCCTACTTGGTCATAGTGTACTATCCTGAAGATAACTTTCTGTAATCTCATTGCTAAAATCTTATTTAAAATTTTTGCATCAATATTCATTAGGGAAATTGGTCTATAGATTTCTTTCTATGTTTTCACCTTACCTGGTTTAGCTATAAGCACCATATTGGTCTCATAGAAGGATTTTGGCAGGATTCTGTCCCTAACTTCTCAAATAGTTTGTGTAGTATTGGAATCAATTGTTCTTTGAATGTTTGGTAGAATTCACATGTAAATCCATCTGGCCCTGGAGATTTTTTCTTAGGGAGTTGGTTAATGGCTTGTTCTATTTCTTTTTCTAATATGGGACTATTTAAATAATTTATATTCTCTTCTGTTAACCTCGGCAATCTATATTTTTGTAGATGTTCCCCCATTTTATTTAGATTATCAAACTCACTGGCATAAAGTTGGGCAAAGTAACTCCTAATTATTGCTTTATTTTCCTCTTCATTGGAGGAAAGTTCTCCCTTATCATTCTTGAGAATAACAATTTGATTTTTCTCTTTCCTTTTTCTTATCAAATTTTTTTCGTAGAACCAACTCTTAGTTTTATTTATTAACTCAATAGTTTTCTTATTTTCGATTTTATTAATTTCTCCTTTTACTTTTAGAATTTCCAATTTGGTATTTAATTGAGGATTTTTAATTTGTTCTTTTTCTAGTTTTTTTTATTTTAATAATAAGCCCAATTCATTGATCTTTTCTTTCTCTATTTTATGCAAGTAAGCATCTAGAGATATAAAATTGCCCTTATAACCACTTTGGCCATATCCCACAAATTTTGGTATGTTGTCTCCTTATTGTCATTCTCCTGGATGAAATTATTGATTGTGTCTATGATTTCCTCTTTCACCCATTCATTCTTCAGGATTAGATTATTTAATTTCCAATTACCTTTTGGTTTATTTTCTCCTGGCCTTATATTGCATGTGATTTTTATTGCATCATGATCTGAAAAGGATGCATTTACTATTTCTGCCTTTCTGCATTTGATTTTACGGTTTTAATGCCCTAATACATGGTCAATTTTTGTATAGGTTCCATGGACTGCTGAGAAAAAAAGTAAACTCTCTACTGTCTCCATTCAACTTTCTCCATAGATCTATCATACCTAACTTTTCTAACAATTGGTTTATCTCCCTAGTTTCCTTCTTGTTTATTTTGTAGTTTGATTTATCTAATTCTGAGAGAGCAAAGTTGAGATTCCCCACTAGTATAGTTTGGCTGTCTATTTCTTCTTGCATCTCTCTTAATTTCTCCCCTAGGAATTCGTGTGCTATTGCACTTGGTGCATATATATTTAGTATAGATATTGCTACATTATCTATGGTACCCTTTAATAAAATATAGTTTCCTTCCTTATCTCTTTTGATTAGATCTATCTTGGCTTTTACTTGATCTGAGATGAGGATTGCTACCCCTGCTTTTTTTTCTTCACCTGAAGCATAATATTTTCTGCTCCAGCCGTTTACCTTCATCCTATATGTGTCACTATGTTTTAAATGTATTTCTTGTAGACAACATATTGTGGGATTCTGGTTTTTAATCCAGTCTGCTATCCGCTTCCGCTTTATGGGAGAGTTCATCCCATTCACATTCACAGTTAGAATAACTAATTCTTTATTTCCTGCCATGTCATTTACCCAAGTTATGTTTTCCCCTTTCCTTTCCCCTTTCTCCCTCCCCCCCTCCTCAGTACTTTGCTTTTGATGACCCTCTCCCCCAAACAATACTCCACCCTTTAGATCCCCTTCCCCTGTTTTTACTCCTTTCCCCTGATTCTTCTATTTTCCCTTCTATTAGTTTGTCCCTTACTTTTTCCTCCTTTCCCTCCCACTTCCCTCTAGCAACAGACAAGTTTCTATGTGAAATCAAATGTCTGATATATACTTTTAGAGCCCAACCTGATGAGAGTAAGATTTACACAGTGCTCATCTCCCTCCCCTCTTTCTCTCAATTATATTAGGTTTTCTTTTTCTCTTCAAGAGATTTTACCTTGTTTTTACCTCTTTTTTTTAGATCTTATTTTACCACTTTTTCCCTCTTTTCCCCAGTATGACAACCTTTTCCCCTCTAGTTCTCTTTTTCATATTATCAAAGTAATATCTAGTTAATTATACCCCCATACTTTGAGTATCCCCCTAGTAAAAATAAAGTTCTCAAGAGTCGTTTCCTTTTTACCTTTTTATGCATCTCTCGAGTTCTGTGTTTGGGTGTCGATTTTTTTGTTCAGATCCGATCTTTTCATTAGAAATAGGTGAAATTCACCTATATCATTGAATGACCATCTTCTTCCCGGGAGGATAATGCTCATTCTAGCTGGATAGGTTATTCTTGGCTGTAATCCAAGTTCCTTTGCCCTTCGGAATATCTGGTTCCAAGCCCTTCGATCCTTCAGTGTGGAAGCTGACAGATCCTGTGTGATTCTAATTATTGATCCTCGGTATATGAATTGTTTCTTTCTAGCTGCTAGCAGAATCTGTTCCTTGGTGCTATAGTCCTGAAATTTAGCCACGATATTCCTTGGGCTCTTAATTTTGGGGTCTCTTTCAGGAGGTGATCGGTGAATTCTTTCAATGCCAATTTTGCCCTTTGATTCTACAATCTCAGGGCAGTTTTCTTTAAGGATTTCTTGGAAGATAGTGTTTAGATTCTTTTTTTCCTCATGGCTTTCAGGAAGTCCAATAATCCTTAGATTGTCTCTCCTAAATCTATTTTCTAAATCAGTCCTTTGTCCTAGGAGATATTTCATATTTTCTGTTAATTTTTCATTTTTCTGTTTTTGTTTGACTGATTCTTCAAGTCTTAGTGAGTCATTCACTTGCACTTGTTCAATTCTTATTTTTAAAGTGTTGTTTTCTTCAGTTACCTTTTTTAGCTCCTTTTGTAACTGGCCAATTTGTTCATTGCACTCTTTTTCCACTTCACTAATTTTATTTTTTAATAAATTGGTGTCTTTTTCATATCTCTTTTGCAGGGCATCATATCCTTCTTGCAAGATACTGTATCCTTCTTGCACTGATTTCAGTTTATTTTCCCATTTATCCTCCAGCTCTCTTTTGAGGTTCTTTATGCAATCTTCCAGAAAGGCCTTTTGAAAAGGGGACCAGTGGTGGTCCTTGTTGATTTTCTCTGGATTTTTGTCTAAAGGAACCTCTGGATCTGGGGTCATTACTTTGCCTTCATAAAAGCTGTCTATGGTGAGAGCTCCCTTTTGCTTTGTTATTTTATTTTATTTTATTTTTTTTAGACAGCGTGGATATCTCTTTAAGGTAAGGAAAAAAAAAAAACGGCGGCTGAAGAAGCTTTGCCCTGGGGCACTTCGGCCAGTTGACTTAAGGTGCTGGGCCGGTGGGGGCTAGGACTAAGTCCGAATTACTCCTTAAACAATGCAAGTCTGCCAGAACACCTGCCCCCAATCAGGGCAGAGTGTCCTGAGTGCCTCCAGATAAACTTTGGAATTTGGAGTTTGGAGTTTGGAATTTCTGCCACAATGAGCTGAGCTGAGTCCCACCCTCACTTCCGGCCTGCACAGGGGTTATCTATGTATCTCTCTGTCTGAGTCCGACTAACCTGATATGAAGTTATCCAGAGAGCCGTGCCCAAATATTTCTGAGTTCGTTGACTTGAAGATCAGTTCAGAGGCTTATTTTATTGTTGATTTGAGAGAAGATTGGAGGAGAGGCAGAAAGTCACCTTTTCACTCCGCCATCTTGGCTACGCCCCCCTGCATATGTTTTTAAAATAAAAAAAATAAATAAAAAAGAATTTTTAGGAGATGGATTGAAAAACATGGATAACCTCACAGAATTTCAAAATCCTGAAGTATAGTATCTAAAAATTTAATTTTCAAGTAGATATAAGGTTTACCATGAAGGGAACTTGAATGCTAGACTTCGAATATCATATTGTCACTATTGACTTCAGAGTGAGTCTATCTGGAATTAAATTCTAAATCTGCTACTCTTACTTGTATAATCTTAGAGAAGTATAACCTCTCTGGGCCATATTTTTGTCTTGTTTTTATTTTACAAAATGTGTTGGTTAAACCCAAGGAAAATGTATTTATCAATTTTAATCATTTATAATAGATATCATGAAATTATCATTATGTACTATGTTGTTGCTATTGTTGAAATTCAATGAAATATTCTATTTAGATAAAAACAAATCTTTAAAAAAAATCCTGATGGAGAAATGGGATGTTGTATTACAAAAGAAGAACCCCAATTAAAAAAAAAATCCCTCCATTTTCCTTTTGCAATACGATTCATTCCAATTTTACCAAAATTGAATTAAGAATAAAGTAAACAATTTTGCGTTGTTTTAACCGGAACAAGTAGTGCTGTGCATTCTAACACAAACAGTTGGCTCTCTGAGATATCTGATGTGTCTTTGTGGTCACAGCTCACATTTTGTTAGATACTTTTTCTACTTTTTAGTAGTCTTTGTAGAATGTACATAACTTTTGCCAAATAATTGAAAATGCAAAACAACATTGTTCACCTTAATAAATTAAAAAAAAAACCTATCTTGTTCATGTTGTTCCCTGAATTAAGGAAGGGAAATAATTTTACATGAGATGTTTGGTAATCAAGTGGTTATTTCTAAATAAAGTTAAAAGGCTTATATTTGCTGCAGTAAAACTCATAGAATTTTCATTCTTTTGTAATTTTGAATTCTAGCCCTCTGACTTTTGCTAAAATGTATGTTACTCAGATGTTACAAAAATGCCATAGTTCTGATCATTGTACATGTTTGTTTGTTTTATCTAAATAGCTCCCCCAAATAAATTGCACAAGTAAAAATAATTGTCATATGTTCTACCATTGAAAAAATGAAAAATATTCATTAAAACCTTGGTGGTGTGGCTGTTTAATCCTAGATATTCAATTGATCTACTTTTTTTGAATCATAAATAAATAAAAGTGCTTTTTGAAAATAATATTAAAATGGATTTTTTTCTGTGTCAATATTTACTAAGGCAAGAATGGCAATCTAGAGTTATATGAACTATTAACATTTTATTGTTATCTTTGTTTGAAATTTAGGAGTGCTAGGTTGTGATTGCTTAAGATTTTTCTTATCAATTTTAAAATTTTAGATTAAATTAAAATATCTGTTCAGAGAAAAGAAAAAATGGAAATATCTTTTATCTAATATGTTTAAATTCTAAAGGTTTAAAATTTTTTGTGTTTGTTTCACTTTCACAATCATTCTGTTTGCTTATTTATAGCACAGATAGATAAAGATGCCTGATGGATTATATTTGGAATGAGGAATGAGTAGATCCTGGATCCAGTTTTATCTATGATCATTATTATTCAGAAGGGAGTCACCTGTCCCCTCAGTCTCAAGCAGTTGTCTAATTACTATAAGCTATCATTCTGTGATGATTTGCCATTTAGTTGTAAAACATCTATTTATTTCTGAAAGATAATAAGGAGGGCATAATGCAATACAAATGATGCAAAATTGCATATCTGTTTTGTTTTATTTTTCAGGAATTGTGATAAAAAAGTCTCAAATACTTTTAAGACAACAACCTTGTCATACATTTATATAATAACTTGTTTTATAAAACATTTTCCTCTCTACATATTTGAGGGGTATGGAGTTCAAGTATCATTACTTCCATTCTACAGTTGAGGAAATAAAAATTCAGAAAATTTCCTGACCAACTTTCAGAGATACTGTTAATAAGGGCTTTCTTCATTCACTCATTCTTTCAGTGTTAATTAAGTGCATATATGGAACTGTGCTAAGCATACAACAGAAGGCAAAAGTCAGTCCCTACCCTCAAAGTGCTTACAATCTTATTGGTAAGATCTAATGAGAGAACAAGAAAACAGTTATATGCTAATAAGATTTTATGGCTAGATATATAGATGACAGATAGGTAAAGATATAGATACAGGTGAATATATATACATAGATACATATATATGTGTGTATACATGTAAATGCACATATTGTCTACACATGCACATATACACATGTGTGTGCATGCAGCTATAAATCTATAAATAAGTGTGTGTATGTATATATGTATGTGTCTGTTCCACAGAATGAAAGGTCTGGCATTAACTAATCTTTGGAAATCCTTTTTGAACAAACAGGTATTAATTTAAGTATGGCTTGAAGGAAACCAGAAAAACCAAGAGGTTTACATATAGAGGGAGAGAATTCCAGACATGGGGAGCAACTATTTCTCTTATAACTCCAAGCCAAATATTCATCATCATATTATGCTACCTTATTTGTGGAATTCCAAAACTAATCATTAAATAATAGAGGAAAATCCAAAACTATTTCTGACATTGCATTAATAATTGCCTTGTTTCCCTGTTTTCTACTTCATGAAGATTATCAAGCAATTCAATTCTAATGGAAAAATTTGTTACCCAGATAGACTCAGCTTTAAAATTTCATTATGAAAACAGAAAATTTATTTATATCATATTATTTTATGATATATTGTCCCTTTTCTTATTAATTAATTTACATTTTATCTCCAACAATAATATAATGTCAGGCAAAAAATACATAAAATATTATGAAGACACTGAAATTTGTCTCTGGATCTTCAGGTATAGGAAATTCAGGTTGAGGGAATACTCTACATCAAAGCAAGTCCACAAACATTCTGTTAACTTAATCTTATATGTGCTTAGAGCATTATTAAGTTAGATAGCTAGTCAATATTACAATGCTAATATGCATATATCACAAACTTGAGTTGAACCAGACTCTTTGGGAATTCCAGACTGTTTACACACACACACACACACACACACACACACACATTTTATAGCTACTTTGTTGGAAAAATCTTAATTAAATAGTTGCTCAGTCAATAAGTTTTTGTTAAGAGTTCCTTATATACCAGACATTATGCTAAGGGCTGTATATACAGAAAAGTAGACAAAATATAGTTCCATTTTTCAAGAAGCTCAGAATCTAAAGAGGGAGAAAACATGCAAACAAATATGTACCAATAAGCTACCTAAAAAACAAATAATCCAAAAAGGCACTACAATTAAGAAGATTGAGAAATACTTTCTGTTAAAATTTTGATATTGTTAGGATTTGAAAGAAGGCAGGGAAGCCAGAAGGCAAAGTTGAAGAAGAGCATTACACACGAGTGACAGTATGAAAAGGTCTACAACTTGAATATCGATTGTTTTGTTTGAGAAACTTTAGTTACACTGACCTAATGAATCTGTGGAAGAATGTAAAGTATAAGAACACTGTTCAAGTATATTTTTTGTTTGTTTGTTTTGTTTTTGTTTTTGTGAGGCTTAAACTGTGAAGGGCTTTGAACACCAAACAGAAGCTTTTATATTTGATCAAGAGGATGATGTGTTTTCTAAGAAATTAACTTTTCCTGATGAATGGAGCAATGGCTAGTATTGTACAGCAATACAACAGCAAACTAGCATGAAGAACTCTGAAAAATAGAGGGTTTGTGAATTGTTTTATTTGAAGCAACTGAGCCCAGTTTTCCATCCTTCCTCATAGAAAGTATCTCACTACATTCCCCGAATTCCCCCATCTCCACTCAGCCTCTCCTTCTACAGATAACTCTTGAATCCAATTTTACTAATATTACTTTTATCTGTCTCTTCATCAGCCCAGGTAACATATATCACTTTGGCTATGATTCTTTTTGTTTGTTTGTTTGTTTTGTTTTGTTTTGTTTTGTTTATTTTGGTTTGATTACTCTTACTCTATTAACTTTTCTTTGTTCCCTCAATGATCTGCAGAAAAGACAGGGCTACTAAATTCAGTAATGTGCCATGTAAACACTGAATCATCAGGAGACATTTTCCTATATGTGGACTGGTTTACTTTTAAATAAAGTGCTTATAATATTTGCATTTCAAAGTTTCTAGGGTGCCTGTTATTCTTATGAAAATTTGATTAAAAGAACTTTATCTTACCTCAGGCCCATCTTTTTTTTTTTTTTTGTTTTGTTTTGTTTTGTTTTGTTTCACTTAAATAACTTTCCCTTCAGGTTCTGAAACTTTAATGTTGCCTCTTTTGGATGCTTAAATATTGCAAACTTCATGATTTACTTTTCCACATTTTCTCATTACTTTTAGGCAATTTTTCTTTTGACTGATTTCTTTAATCAGAGTAATAAGAATCCATATATCATGTTTTCCCCCCTTGTGAAAATTTGCTCAGGGGATTCTGCTTTCTGATATGAGCCTTAATTTTTAGTTACCAAATGTCTTCCAATTTTGTTGTCTTGCAGTCCTACAATTTTTGTTGTTTTATGACTTCATATTTATTTCCGTCTTCCATTCTCTTCCTTTTCTGTATGTACATTGATTTCTTTTTCTTCCTTCCCTTCTTTTTTCAGTATTTTTCTGTCTTCTTTCCCTTCTTTCTTTCCTCCTTCCTTTACTTCCTCCATTCTCTCTGAATAAAATAGGCTGAAATGACTTGCTCAGGTCACACAGCTAGCAAATATCTAAGGCTTCATTTGAACTCAGGCTCCTGACTCCAGTCCCAGGGCACTATACGTTTTGCCACTTTGTTGCTTCTTTCTGAGATATGCACTTTTTTTCCAGCTTTCTGATCCCATAAGAACTAAAACTTTGCAGAATCAGGAGACACAGTATGAGCAACTTTGTGTTATGATCAACTATAAATGATTTAGCTTCTCTCAGCAATACAATCATGCAAAACAATTCCAAAGGACTCATTATAGAAAATGCCATCCACATTCAAATAAAGAACACATAGATTCTAAATGCAGATCAAAGCATACTATTTTCCACTTTTTTCTTTTTGATGTTTTTTTCACAATATAACTACAATGGTAATAATTTTTACATAATTGTACATAAATAATCTAATCAATTTTCTTTTCATTTTAATGAAGTGGGGAGTGGAGAAGGGAAAAATTAGAACTCAAAACTTTATAAAAGTTATTAATAATTATCTTTCCATTATAAAATAAAATGCCATTAAAATAAATATAGCTAAAATATTTGAATTATTAATTTGCCTTTTCTGTCATTGTCATCATCTGATTATATAGCTAGGAGTGTTACCTATGAATAAAAGATCATGGGCATTTTTATCCTTTTTCCCACATATAATTTCAAATTACTTTACAAAATAGTTTATCTAATTCACATCTCCACCCAATAAATTGTGACTGTACTCCCACATTTCCTCCAAAACTGACTACTTTCATTTTTTGTATTTTATTTGTGTCTATCTGATATATAAGGTAAAAACACAAGATATGTTTTTTTTTAAAATTTTCATTCAATTCATTACTGGTTAACTGTAATAATCATGCATATGATTGTTAATGCACTGTAATTCTTTATTTGTGACATATTTGTTCATACTCGACTATTTATTTATTGGAAAGTGCTTCTCAATCTTCTATATATAAATCTAGATAAATAGTTAGCACAAATTTTTCAGAGGTATGATTTAATTTAATTTTAATTTTAATTTTATTTTAATTTATTTAATGTTATTTTTTTCTAATTGATTTCCCCCCCCCATCCTAGTTGCATTTGTTTTGTTCATACAAAGAGCTTACTATTTTCATGTAATCCAAATTGTTGATTTTTATCTTTAGAGATCCTCTCTATGCCCCTATCCACAGTTAACTTCATCAAGTTATTTTTAAATGGATAAATATGTTCCAAAATCCTCCTTGGCATTTTGTCAAGTAAGTTTATATTTTCCTTGTCATATCTTGAAGTGTGTGAATCAATTTTGCATCTCAAAGGAGAACATGAGAGTCATCCTCCATTAGCTAAAACTTGCTTATTTATTTAAATACTTTTTTCATTGGAAAAAATATGTATTATTATAAAATGAATGACAATTACCTAGTTTTCTTTGTACTGCTAATTCCCTAAAACAAACAAAAACTCTAAAACAAACATTTACAAAGACAATTCTTAAAACACTGATGTCTAATGCATTTATGTAACTGATTCTGATATACAAAAAATTATTTCAGGGAAGAGTGCAGATGGCTTCTTTTAAAATTTCACTGTCTTCACTAGTTCCTAACAGTAATTGATAAGGGTACTTAATACAATTTTGTTAATTAGCTAATTGACTGAATGTTCCGGTATTGTCAACTCCCTGGAATAGTTTGTAAATATCGTCTGCATGAAAGAATGCCTTTATTGTCCAAAGACTATCCTCAAGTATAGTGAGATTTCTGACTGAGAAAATGGATTTTTAAGTGAAGAGTTCTTAGACCAAGAAAATTATTGACAACTCCTAATTTCCAAGAAATTGAAAATTGAACAAAGGAAGATATTTTCTCTCATAGGATAGCATCTAAGGAAATTTTAGGAGACAAAAAAATAAGCAAACAAACAAACAAAAGCAAAACCTTAGAAAATAGTATGATGTGTCCAAAAATGTTTGTGGCAGCCATTTTTGTAGTAGCTAGAAACTGGAAACTGAATTGATGCCCATCAATTTGAGAAGGGCTGAATAAATTATGGCATATTAATGTTATGTGATATTATTGTTCTGTTAGAAATGACCAACAGAATGATTTCAGAGAGGCCTGAAAAGACTTATATGAATTGATTCTAAGTGAAATGAGCAGAACCACGAGATCATTATATACAGCAACAAGACTGTACAATGATCAATTTTGATGGACATGGCTCTCTTCAACAATGAGATGATTCAAACCAGTTCCAATTGTTTAGTGATGAAAAATACTACATACACCCAGAGAGAGGCCTGTGGGAACTGAGTGTGGACCACAACACAGCATTTTCATTCTTTCTGTTGATGTTTGCTTGCATTTTATTTTCCTTCTCAGGTTGTTTTTTTTTTTTCCTTCTTTCTAGATCTGATTTTTCTTGTGCAGCAAGATAACTGTATAAATATGTATACGTATATTGGAGTTATAATATATTTGAACATACTTAACATGTATTGAACTTTCTGCCATCTTGGGGAGGGGATGGGGGGAAGGAAGGGAAAATTTGGAACAGAAAGTTTTGCAAGGTTCAATGTCAAAAAATTACCCATGCATATGTTTTGCAAATGAAAAGTTTTAGTTAAAAAAAGAAAGATAATAGTATGAAGATTTTCAGCAGACAGTGTACACCAGAGATGTATTCAGAAACAACAAATGGTTTTGTAATCTCATTGATGGAAATGTTTGCATCAAAAATCGGTGTTTCCATGCATTTATGGCCATTTTACATAATGCTTATTCTTGTCCTTCCAAAAATTTACACCAAAATAAACATTCATAATGGGAGTCCTACATTACTATAACATTTGCTTTTTGTCTCAAGATAATTTTATAATGTTGTTTGCAAGTTTGTAAAATGGGATATTAAACATTGAATATATATTCATGTGCATACATATACAAATATGTAGAATATATGTATACCCACATATATACTATATATGCACATTCATTGTATATATATGAACTTATGATTATACATGTGTACATGTGAATGCATCTTAAAGTTCTTTCTCTGTTTCATTTGATACTTTTCCTAAATGTGCTCTCTGATTCCCAGTTATAAAATTCCATAATCTCACAGCTGGAAGGAAGAATATCTCAAATTCTTGATAATGCTATTATGTCCCCAGAGATCCATGTTCAAATCTTAAAGTCATCTTTAACTCTTCCCTTCTCTCACATTACCTGCAACCATTCTCATTACTTAAATTGCCCACATGTCCATGGAAGTCTCTTTTCCATTTCAATAAATTTCTTACTAGTACAGATCTCCATAATTTCTCATGTGCAACTGAAATACAGTTTTATCTATTTTATATATATGCATATATATACTTATACATATATACATATGTAAGTATATATTCTCATTTATACACATATAAACACAATACATATACATGCATACATACAACACACACTTATATGGATTTTCCTTTCTAGAGTTCCTATATATTCTTGGAAAAACTAGATTTTCATATCAATTTGATAATCAATATTCCTTCTTAGGAAAATATATTATTGACAAAACCCAGTAATCATTGATGTATCCAAGGCTATCATCACATTCTCTACCTTCCAAACTAATTGACCTAATTAATATTTTTTCAAGCTTAATCCATTTTCTTCTACTTTCTTGATTTTCTCCATTCTTTTGTATATTTAGATGCCTTTTAACTCTTCCTTTCTTATGTCTACCTTTTCATGTTCTACAAAGGCTTTTATTCCTAATTCAAATGTTACCTATAACAAGTTTCTTTAAACAGATCATCAAAAAATACAAAACATTTCTCTATAGTATTCTCATAACACTTGATTTATTTCTCATATTGTTTTTTATTCTACCAATTTTTGGTTTTTTTCACCCCTTTCCCCTATCTACACTATCAGTTCCTTGAGACTACAAACCATATCTAATACCTATTTGTGCCCTAGTAATTTCTTAGCACAATGCTTTACATCTATTAGGTATTCAATAAATGTTTTTTTTTAATCTTAATAAATCAAATGAGAGAGTCAATTACAAAATAAAATAGAATTATTTTGATTACATAAAAATCAGTTTTTGCAAAAAGCAAAACAAAACAAAATAATAATATCCCTATTTAAAAAAGAGAGAAATGGTCAGTTGGGGGAGGAAATAATTAAAATTCTTTGTCTCGAATTTCTCAGATAGTATTTGGTATCCTAGATATGTAGAGCACAGATACATGTGAACAAAAGTCATTTTAAATAAACAAGTGGTCAAAGACATGAACAAAGAATTCCACAAAAAAAATGACTGTTAACAATGTGCTTAATCTCATTCACTATTAAGACAATACAAATCAAAACAAGCTAACCAAGTAAAGTGACAAATATAATGATTGGGAATAGTCAATGATGGAGATGTTATGGAATTTTTTAATATAACATTGATAAGGTATGAATTATTACAACTATTAAGGAAAAATAGTACCATAACAATGTGCAAATATGCAGATAAAGCAGCTAACTGCTAGGTATATAAACCAAAGAGATACTGAGAAATTAAAGATTTCATATAAACCAATTTATAAATAATGCCCTCCTCATTTGGAGGGTGTGGAGCTGATAGTAAATAACTGAAAACTAATTAGATGTCCATCAGAGAATGCCTAAACAGATTGTAGTAGTGTAAATGGAATTTTACTATAAAGTGTATCTTGGGCCAGTGGTTTCCAGGTTAAATACTTCATGAATATTTAAAATGTGTACTTTTTAATAGCTACTTTAAAAAAATTAAATTAATTGATCATTTCTGAAAAGAAAAAATAATCCAATGCATGAATAATTAACAATCTACCATAATCTATTGGACCTATTACCTTAATACTCTTAAATTTTACATCAAATGTTTTTTGCTTTTATTTTCTCCTTTTCCCTTATGGAGGTAATGGGTATTTTTTTTCCCAAAAGAATAATGGCAAAAGCAAACTTCACAAATGAGTTTCATCTACATTTTGTGAAATGATTGTGTGTAGCAAAAAAAGCAGCAGATTTTTTTTTAGAATTTGATTATGGTGAATTTTAATTCAAAATAACATAATAAGTCATCAAAGAAAATATCTATTATCAGGGCAGCTAGGTGGTACAGTGGATAGAGCACAAGCCCTGAAGTCAGGAAGACCTGAGGCCAAATCTGGCCTCAGACACTTAACACTCCTTAGCTGTGTGACTCTGGGCAAGTCACTAAACCCCAATTGTCTCAGAAAAAAAAAGTACCTATTATCTGTCAAGTTTATATATGCATGCAATGGAACATTTTTTTTTAGTATTCTTCCAATAAACACTTAAATATCAACAAGTTTTATGAGAAAAACACTATTTCAAAATGATGGCAATTACATTGAAATGTCTCCAATAGATTATGAGTCAACAAAAGATTATATTGAGGAATTACAAAATGACAATAGGCAACAGAAAATGAACTAAGCAAATCTTGTAGCAAAGTGAGGGATAGTAAATAAAAAAAAAAAACAAAACATATGATCCATTGTTAACCAATGTTACGAGAACAAGACTGAAAAACCCTGAATATTTTAGAATAGTGCTAATAAAGATATGAGAAGATGTAAAGAACCGCATGGTATCAGCAGGAGTTATTGGATCATTACATGAATTATGCAATGTTATTAGTCGTCTACTACCAGGTATACAGTTGATGATTGAGCTTAGTCACCAAACTTTCCTAGTTGGCTAAGATCTACCAGATTTTATCCTCTGCTTACATGGGTTTTCAAAATTGGAGTTACCTCTCTTTAAGTTACAGGGGAAGCAGTTTAATGGGGTCATATATCTGATCTGGGGAAATCAAAGATTTATCATGGGTGAAAGACTAGACATGCATATGTATAATATATATATGTATATATATATATATATACAAACACATAAATACATATATATTCATATACATACATAATACATATATGCACAAATGCATACATTTATACATATGTGGGTTTCCAAACTGTTTAAGGAGAGGCAATGTCTTCTGCTTATTCTCACAGCATTTATCATAGAACATTGCTATAGGTAGTATATTAATAAATATTTTTGTATTGAATCTTGTATATTAAATTACTGCCAAAATTAAGTTTAACCAGAATTTCAATGGTTAATTAGGTGAACTTGCAAGAGAAAGATTAGATTAATCTAGGAATATAATAATGAAAAACAAATGAATATGTTACATTATACTGTACATGCTAGAGCAAGTTCTCTCCCTTCCATTTTTGCCTCTTTATTTTTGATGACTTTTTTTCATAAAGCTTTTCATTTGCAAAACATATGCATGGATAATTTGACATTTAGCCTTGCATAGCCTTGTGTTTCACATTTTCTCCTCCTTTAAAACCCACACTCTATCCTAGATGGCAAGCAATTCAATATAAGCTGAACATTTGAAATATATGTTAAGTCATATATATGTACATGTATATATACACACACAAGAATTTATACAATTTTCTTGCTTCACAAGAGAAAGCAGATCAAAAAAAGGAAATAAATTAGTAAGAAAACAAATTTCAAGCAAACAACCACAAAAAAGAGTGAGAATGTTATGTTGTGATCCACATTCAGTTCCTACAGTCCTCTCCCAGGGTGTAGATGGCTCTGCTTATCACAAGATCATTGGAACTAGCATCAATCATCTCATTGTTAGAAAGAGTCACATTCATCAGAATTGATAGTTGTATAATATTGATGTTGTTGTGT
Source organism: Myrmecobius fasciatus (assembly GCA_023553655.1). NCBI lineage: Eukaryota > Metazoa > Chordata > Mammalia > Dasyuromorphia > Myrmecobiidae > Myrmecobius > Myrmecobius fasciatus. The sequence goes on along the minus strand of JAJPUD010007498.1, from coordinate 1,474 downwards.
ACAATGATATCCTGGTTCTGTTCATTTCACTTAGCATCAGTTCATGTAAGTCTCTCCAGGGGTTTCAAAAATCATTCTCCTGATCATTTCTTGTAGAAAAATAAAATTCCATAATATTCATATACAATAACTTATTCAGCCATTTTCCAACTGATTGGCAATCACTCAGTTTCCAGTTTTTTGCAACAAACTTTTTTACATATGTGGGCCCCGTTGCTTTCTTTAAGATTTCTTTGGGATATAGGTACAACAAAAACATTGCTGGGTAAAAGGATATGCACAGTTTGATAATCTTTTAGACATAGTTCCAAATTGCTCTCCAGAATGGCTGGATCCATTCACAATTCCACCAACAATGTATTAGTGTCCCAGTTTTCCCATATCCCCTCCAACATTTGTCCTTATCTTTTCCTGTCATCTTAGCTAATCAGTATGATCTCTGTTATAAAAGGAATTTGCTAGGAGTCCTTTGTTCCCTATTTTTTCAAATAGTTTATAAAGTATTGGAGTTAATTGTTCTTAAAATGTTTGGTAGAATTCACATGTAAATCCATCTGTCCCTGGGAAATTTTTCTTAGGGAGTTCATAAATAGCTTTTTTTTTCTTTTGTCTAAAATAGGACAATTTATGTAATTTATTTCCTCTTCTGTTAATCTGGGCAATCTATGTTTTTCTAGGTATTCCTCCATTTAATTTAGATTATTAAATTTATTGGCATAAAGTTGAGCAAAGTAATTACTAATTATTGTTCTAATTTCCTTTTTATTGGTGCAAAGTTCTACCTTTTCATTTTTTACTAACAATTTGATTTTCCTCTTTTCTTTTTTTTAACAAATTAAAAAAAGGTTTATCTATTTTGATGTTTTTTCATAAAATCAACTCAGTTTCATTTGTTACTTCAACAGTTTTATCATTTTAAATTTTAATCTCACCTATTATTTTCAGATTTTTAAATTTGGCATTTAATTGAGGGTTTTTAATTTGTTCTTTTTCTAGCTTTTTTAGTTTTAAGTCTTCATTGATCTTTTTGTTCTCTATTTTATGCAAATAAGTATCTGGACTTCCCTCCAGGGGTGGAGCCATGGTGGCAGAGATCAGACAGGATTCTCTGTAACCTCCTCTAACCTCCCCTCAAACCAACAAAATATGAAGCCTCTAGACTGATTCTGAAGCAAAAAAATCCACAATATCTGGAGAGCAACACGATTCTAGAAGAAGATACTCTGGAGGAACCTCAAAACAGGTCTGTTTTAATGGGGCAGGGGGTGGCCTGCTGAACCCAGACTGCAACACAGGGAGACCGGGGCAGGGAGCTGGAGCAGGGAGCTGGAACAGGAGTCAGAACAGGAGTGGGAGCGTTGTGCTTTTCACACACCTGGGAGTCTTCTGCGAGCCTCTTGGAACAATTTGTCCTGATTGTGGGCAGGTGGTTTGGAGGGTCTGCCTTTTGAGGGGGATAGATTGTGAACCACTG